>VZTU01030457.1:0-13212 GCA_013400835.1 Zapornia atra
CAGAAGGAAACAGGAGACCTGGTCACCCATACTATGTAGAAGGCTGAGGTACTCAATATTCTGCCTCAGTCTTCGCCAGCTCTAACCCAAGTTACAGAACACAAAGCTAGTGACTAGAATGAAGAACCACCCAGGAGGTTCTGTAGAAGATCAGGTTGGAGACCATCTAAGAAACCTGAAGGTGCACAAGTCTATGGGACCTGATGGGAAACACCCATAGGTCCAGAGGGAACTGGCAGATGAAGTTGCTAAGCCACTCTACATCCTATTTGATACACTGTGCCAGTTTGGTGAAGTTCCCACTGACTGGAGAAGGGAAAATATAACCACCATCTTTAAAAGGGGAAAAAGATGGGTTTGCTTCTGCAGTGCTAGCTGCTCTTCCTCCATTGCTGTAAGCACCCTCACAGGGCATTAGTCACCATCCATAAATCAGTGTAGAGGTAGAGCACTATCCACTTTTTCTTGTTCAGCAATACCTAAAGCCAGCTGGATGGCTTTCACCTCTGCAAACTGTCAATCCACCTTGTCTTTCAGCAGCTTCTGTGACTTATCATATAGGACTCCATACAGTAGCCTTCTACCTCCAGTGCTTTCCCACAATATGACAGGATCCAGGATTTCCTTTTAAATATTCTACCCCTTTATCAGATCCTGTAGTTATCCAGGAGTGAAGTTCCAAACCACTTGAGGGAGAAGTTCTCTAGATACTTGCCCATGTTCTCCCAACATGCTGTGCCACCCCGACTATTCAACCTTGGGGCAGATCTCTCGGTGGCATTATTCTTAAAATAATTTTATGTAACCCTAAAGAGGACTTGAAACACACTCAGGAGACATTAGCACTAGGAGCATGCTGGCTTGAACATCCCAGGGATATTCAAAAGATTCAAAAGCTGCAGTAACCAGCCTGAAGGAAAAAAGGGAGATGGAAGAGAGGGGAAAAGTATCTCCCCTGTCTCCCCCATGTATTGGGTGCGATTATTAATCAATTCCGAGAGATGTCAGCCAAGGTACAGGCATGACAGCCATGCGAAATACAAATACCAGCTTAACCTCATGGCCAATGATGTTATCATAAGTTCTTATCACACAGTACAGCAAAATGAAAATACTGATCCTTTTCCCAGAGGTGATAAACACACCGCAGGGAATACTTATAGCAAGTAAGGGTTTACAAACCAGAGCCACATAAACAAACAAAACCTCACCATGGGCAGTAGTTATTTAATATAATACATGCATACAAAAAATTTGTTTTGATGTGCTCTGGTCAGATCTGTCATTATCTCTACTCTTTGCGTGTTGGACACCAAAAAAGACTGTCATGGCTTAGCTCCAGCCAGAAGCTGAGCACCTCATGGCTGCTCGCTTACTCCTCCTACCCTGGAGGAATGGGGAGGAGAATCAGAAGAAAAACGTAACATTTGTGGGTTGGGATAAGGACAGTTTACTGGGACAGCAAAGCAAGAGGAACATAACAACAAGAATACTAATAAAAGATTATACAATGTGAGTGATATATAATACAGTTTGGTCACTGCCCAGAACTTGATGCCCAGCCTGTCTCCCAAGCAGTGATCTCTCCTCCCTGGCCAGGTCTCTCTATTATACTGAGCACGACATCAAATGGTATGGAATACCCCTCTGGCTACATTTTTTTCCCCTCCCAGCTTCCTGTGAAAAGTAACTGTATCCAGCCAAAAACAGGACACTGCTTCAGTTAGGGTTGTATGGCTCTCCATTACGACTCTCCACACAGAACAATGGTGTACCGCTGCGACTGTCAGGGAAAGCAACACTAGTAGCAGTCAGATAGTAACAGCATCAACACAAAATAACAAAGGCTGTAAATCTAGCCTTGACTTTTTGGATTCAAACCCCACGTGACATGTTGTGTGTCATGTTTCACTAAAAAAGTATTTAGTTATTTGGAAAGTGCTGCATTCAGCTGGTATGCGATACAAAAATTTGCAGTCCAATTCTGGCAGTTAGGATTCCCGTGTTCCTGACTTTGCTGTATACATTTTCCTTGCTTACACATACAGTTCTTCTACTGTTTATGAATTAAGAAAAATATTTTGGGCTCCGTCTGAGATATATATAAATGTAGACTATTCTCATTTGGAAAAGAAAGTATTACAGCCATGTAACTTATTACCCACTGCATGAACACGATGAATATATTTCTCTTCCCTTTACACGTTATCCATATGATTCCCTTAGCCTCTTGTCAATATCCATATTCACGGCAGCTCCTTCTGTTCAGGGAGCAGAAAGGAAAAGTATTTTTCTTTGAAGCTGATGTGAACACTGCTCAATGAATCATTCAGCAAGAACTACTGCAGCTCAGTCATCCTACAGGCCACATTAGACCTAGGATCCTTGAATCTACAGCCAAAATGAGCTTTAGTATAGAATGTCTTCTGTAGTTAAGATAAGCAGTAGCTTGCAAAGTATTAGGGGAAAATCCTATACTCTGATCTGAGGTATATTATAATAGGATCTGCTTAATATTCAATAGAGCGCTTTCAACACGCTTTCATTTTAAGTACAGTTAAATGTATTGCAATCTCATATTTATCCCTCCGGAGAGCCTGAGAATATTTTCTCCATTGTATTGCAAATGGAAAAGAATACTCTTGCGTCCTGACACATTCCTTTGGGGATTTTCAGTGCTTTAAATCAAAGCACCAAAACAAGAGTTTATTGTAGCAACCCAGAGGAAAGCACCATCTCCAATATCCTGATTCTTTGCAGCTGCTCATTCAGCATGGATGCAGCCTGGTTATTAACAGTAACAACACTATCAAATAGGGACTTCCTTTGGATGAAAGGCCATCTAGATGTCTGCCCTGCATATTCTTTACATTTAAGAGGAATCCATAAAAATTCGGGGGAATTCATATCCAGATGCCTACTTAGTTATATATTCTCCTACTTTATATGTAGAAAGTTTTCGATAAAGGAAATAAAATATGGAAAGTGAAAAACCCCATCAAGTTGAAAAGTCAAGAGTTAAGAATAGGCAATAACATAAATCTTAATTCAGCTCCACAACAGAGAGGTTATGATATCATTAATTATATGCATACACTTTTTCACTGTCTCGTTCAGTGCTCAGGACAGACTCAAGAGAGTGAGTTATAACCTCTTGGTTTTGCTCACTCATTTTCAGCCCTGGGCACAACAGACTTTGCTATGCTGACTGTAGAGCTGCTGATTTTCTCCTGGTTGTTTCTGCAGAATTGTCCCCTGATCACCTCAGCCATTCCAGTCAATTTTGTTACTGTTCCCATTTTTCAGACAAGGGAACCAAGGTACAGTGGAAGTGAAAACCACATAAATTTGTGGCCTAATTGATGCACAAAGTTTCATTTATCAGATTATACAGGCTTTTACAGCACTTTGTATTTCAAAGAAAAGCTCCACTAGACATCAGCTGTGGTTGTTTGTGAGAGCTCAGCATTTTACAGCATCGAATTAGGTTTGCAACTGCTTATCAAAACTTAAGAAACTTCTCCAGGTTATTTTGTGGCAGGTGCAGGAATAGGCTACAAGGGATAAGAACGGAATTGATTTGCTTTATCTGTGACACCATTCTTCTAACAACCCCTCATCCTTTCACCACACATTTCCTCAGTTCTGCAACAATGAACTATGCAACTTCCATTCCATGTACTTAATGAGGCTAGAGCCTTTTGGAGGAAAAAACATGTAATAAAATCATGCATTATAGTGTTTATGCACATGAATATGAATTCAAGATCGCAGAGAAAAGCAACTGCAGTATTTCTTAACTTTTGACTGCCTAACTTTTGCAATATTAGCATTGTTTTAATGCATGAAATTACCCTTAAAAACATCTGGGCTTTTAATACAATTTTCTTTAGGCAGAACAATACATAATAATAAGAGCTCTAGATACATTTCAGTATGAGCTTTGGATGCTGGAAGTAAAGCCATAGAGGTAGCAGGCCATTATTTCTTAGAAGGACCAAGTAGTACGGCTGTTTGGAACATGTATCTTCAAAGTGGTTTTCATAGCCATTTGGTAGTTGTTAGAGTGTTAAAATTAAGAATTCTTCAGCATTTTCCAAATGCCCTGAGTTTTAGGGGAACTATGCTCTCACGTATTACTTCCTTCCGTACTTTTTATTCTGTCTTTCACATTTGGTACACTTCCCAGTATGTGCAAGCACCAACTGCAGGAGACATTCTGCTCAATCAGTGTAATCCTGGGACAGCACATATTCAGGGGCATTAGGGGCAGACTAAATCTGTGCTAATTTCAGCTTGAGTGGTGTGAGTTTCACAGAATCAAACAAACTAGAATACAGATCTTCCTTCAGAAAACACAATTGCAGATTTTGCCAGCAGCAGTACCTATAACAGATTAAACATATTAACTAATCTACAAAAATTAAGAATTCAAATTTAGGAAAACAGAGAGATATGTGATGCTCTCCAAATTCAGTTACTTTGGGATTTCAGAGGTGACATTAAGTGCCTTCGCTTTCCATCCAAAAATTTCAGATTTCATTCTTTTTCTGGAGTATCTTATACCTTAGAAAAAACCTAGGTAGCAGTCATGAAGCACCTTGTAGAAGAACTTTTGAGAGAGAGAGTGTGTGCATGCATATGCATGAAAGAGAGCAAGGTTTGTCCATACTTCTGATAAAACATCCATCAATCTAAAACTTCTGCAGCTTATCCACAGCTGTTCATGATAGATTTATGCAGGGTATAGATATTCTCAAGTCTTGTAGACAACTGACTCCTCAGGTATACATCTAAGCTGTACAAAAAATATGGATGGTGCCAGTAAGCCTGGTACTCAGAAAAACATCCTATTAGATTATCACAATTTAACTGAAATTGGAACATACAGGATATATGACGAGTTGTTCGAACATAAATCAAATGCTTCTGTTCAGAAATCCATATGACTTCACATAACAAGACAATGTGTTTTCTAATAAAACCATACATCTCGCACCAAAACCAATCCACCTCTACTTCCATGTACATAAAAAAATCCATCTTAACAGCTGGAGAATGCTGCCAGGCAGCAGCGTAGGCCATAAGGAGCTTAGCAGTTGCATTCCTTACCTGCCTTTCCCCTGCAAATACTCTTGGACCCAGTCAAGCAAAGGAAAACAGAGGCAGATTGTAAAACAAGCCATGGGGCAGTAAGTTATTCCTGATGTAGAAGTATGCCTTTAACAAATGGAAAATATTGGTATGATACTCGATACAATTTCATTTTTCTTTTTTAAGTTATGGAAGCATACAGAATAAGCTTTAAAAAACCCAATGTGATCTAAAACGTGATACTAGCCCTCATCCCAAACTGACAGCAGTGGAGAAATCAACCATTCCACTCAAGGGCACTAAGACACTCTGCCATGCATTAATACGTTCCCTAAAACCTGTATTTTGCAGATGTGTATTTTAGATAGGAACACAATCCCAAATTCAGGAGTGCTGCCTCTTGTGGTGGCAATATATAGGCCTCTTACTGATGCAAAAGCTTCTTGCTTACTGCATCTTGCTCCTCTGTGCAGAGGCTGTTCCCACCCCATCCCAGTTTGCTCCACAGCACCCCAAGAATCGGCCGATGCAAGAAGGGCTGCCCTGCTTCGAGCAGTTGGTTAGTACAAGCTGCTCATGCCTCAGTACAATTGAGCAGCTCCCTCAGCTCCAGCAGGCACCTGGAGAGCCTGGGAGCAGTGGTGGAATTAAGCTTTTCAGGTTATAAAGAGCGCTGGGCACATGTACAGCCTCCCGTGCCCTACTTCGAACACTACTTTCAGCTGAGTTCACCTGGCCCTGAATCTCATTCTCTCTCCAGATGGTGATTAGTGCCCACACATTGGTCTCAAGCCATAAGGCAGCATGTTCACAGGAAGGCCTGTAGTGAGATGTGAGCAGTTGAAAAGAAGCAGAGCCAATCATTGCAGAAGGAGCAGACAGCTGAGAGAACAGCATGAAGCTGTGCTCCATGGTCTGAGCAGTGCTGCCTGTACAATTAAGCAGCTTCCAACAAATCTGACCTCTGTTCAACCGACTGCAGAAAGCAGACAAAAAGTATCCTCCCCAGGAATGACTGCTCTGTTCTGCTACAACAATGCAGAAATTGGCTCTACCTTAGGGGTTGTTCCACCACTGAAACCTGTTCACCTTTATAAAGTGCAGCAGAAGACTTCACAATAGTTCTTACTCAAAATCTAAACCAACTGGCAATGTGACTATTAATAGAAAGACCCTCCATGGATAAATATAATGTGCAAAAAGAACTGATCATGGTCAGGACACTGGACTGGCGTGGACAAGGCTAAGGAGTAAGTCAAGTATTCTCACTGTTGCTAAATAGTCTGTGTTGGTATCATAGGAAAGGCAGATGGAGACATAGGTTTAAACACAAAGGTTTATAAGTACTCTGATCACACCCAGAGGGCTTCATCTCCCGCAAACACTATTTTCACTTCAACACTTATCAAGTCCATTCTTCAGGAGGAATATGGTTGACATAATGATACCGTTTGTGACATTCCTTATGAATCCAATTAATTTTAAATTAAGTGCAAGGCCAAAACCTTGAATTCAACCTATAACTCAACACGAATGGCATTAGGAGAGAAGCTAATACAGCATGAGATTTTGGCAGTTTGCATCATGGAAAAGGCAGTGCATGGCATTTTGGACTTATTGTATCTTCTGAAAGCTTTGAAGCCCCTGATCATAAATATGAAAATTACCATGACTGAATTTTAATAGGAAAAGAAAATGTGATTTGTAGAGAATACAGTTTCTCACAAAGAAGAAAAACAGAATCCAAACCCCAACAAATGCAGGTAAAGATAGTTTAACATATTGTCTTCACACTGAGAGTAGAAATGTTGGAAGTACTATATGTGAGTGCTGAGTGACTTGCTTTCTCCATCCTTATCATCCTAGCTTTTCTGGATTTCACTGCCTGTCTGTTTTTCTTCAGCCAAGTGCTGATCTCAAGTGTTACGGGTGACTAACAGTACCTGCTGTCTGTTCCGGATATAAACCAAGTTATCTGTTGTCCATCATTGCCGTTTTAGTCCATATTGCGTCAAACTGTCACTCGTGGAGTGACAAAAAATCAGGAGAGAAAAGAGAAGAGTGACAGATGAGGGTGGCTGCGAAAGCAGGCAAAGGTGAAAATTGAAAGAAAACAATGAAGCTAAGTTACCTTATCAAGACATTTAAAAAGCCACAAGACGTGAAGGTCTGCCCAAAATGAAAAACAAAAAGCACAAAACCATAATGAAGGATAGTGAAAATGGAAAGGGGGAGTATTAAAAGAGGCACAAAGAAAGGTCCAAAAGAAATTCTAGTAAAATGGTTTCATTTCATATTTAAATTTCTAAATCTGAGACAACTTTGAGTACTGATGAAGTAAATTAATACTGTATGCATTCCATGCCTTTGATTATCAAGACATTTTTACTACACACATAATATTTGACTGTCACCTGTCTCTGTTTAAACAACTGGGACTCGATTCCTATCCAAGTTCAAAGTTTGTTCAGGTCTGACAGTTACACAGGTAAAAAAATGAAACTTCCTAATGTTTATACTTCTTATACTATACTTTCCATGCCCTCTCCCCAGAAAACAAGACAGAGCTGCTGCTAAGCCCTGCCTCCCCATGTCAGGTATATCTGAAGTTGTCTGGTATGCTATTTAAAGACTCCACCAGCAAACAGCCCCATGCCACCCACCATCAATCACTGGAAAGCAGGACGGCTTAGAAATTTACAAAGGACTAGAATATTTCATAACCTTTAAAATACTTTATACCACAATTTAATCTTACATTCTTGCTGTACTTCATATCTAAGAAAAGACAAATGTCTCAAATAAGGTTCACTTAGTCCAGGAAACCCCTGATGGGTCTATAAGCTGTCTGCTAACCAATGAATGTACACATCCTTATACAACACGTTCTGTTCAGTATGTGATACATACAGTATCATTCAGCAGAAGTTGTGCTCACACCAGTATGCAGTATCTGTTTCTATGGATTCAGATTCCAGTTTGTGCAGAGTTAATTTAAAAATACAGTTTGTGCTTTTCTGAATAAACAGGTTTGAATTAGGTGCCGAACTCAACCTTTAAAAATTCAACTATAGTACATAATAGGATTATTTACCACTTTTATAAAGTGACAAGTGTCTGCTACACAAGTATTTGGGGAATTTTTATACAGTTTCCTCAGTTAAAAGCCAGCCTCCAGCCTCTGTATTTTTATAAGATCAAAGCCAGTATTCTCTGTTTAGCCCTTACTCAGAAAGAAGATGTCAAATCTCAGCCAGAGTTTTTCCTCATTGAGACTATCAGAGTTAAACCTGCTGGAAGCTGTTTGGAAAATCCTCTTGTAGCTTCCTTTACCTGAACCTTTCCCAAAGCACCATGTAGGATACCAAGGTAACACCCAACCTAGAAAGGAGCTCAGGCTGAGGCTCCCCATAACCTCTGATTCTTCTGTGCTATGGAGACATACACACACACACAGAACAAATAATATTAACACAGCATGACTTTGTACCAGTTTGTTCAAGGATTCTCCACACATAAAATCAAAGAGGAGAAGCAGGTTAAGTGTGACCCTGTGTTTGCCTCTAAATTGGCTACCCTTTTTCCACATAGGTCACAGAAACATGGTATTGGAGGGACTAACAGAGGATGGCAAGGAAGGTGGGTTGTAGAAGGAAATATCTATCTCCAAGCTCCATGCAGAAGAGGCTCATCTTTCTTTCTTGTACAAGGGTAAGGAGATGCAGTGTTGCTTAATATCTGTAGTGTGTAAAATTTACTCACACAAATCTCTTGTAACTGAGGTTGGGAATGATCTCCAAGGCCACTGAGACTAGATTCCCACAATCACAGGCGACAGTACTACAGATGTCTTATTCACAACATCTGTTCCATACAGCACCATGAATCATGGATTTTGGTAAAACACACACTGCGCCCCCCCACCCCCAGAAAACCCCAACCTACCCCAAATCCACAGCCATTGTAATGTGTCACAGGAAGAGAGTAGAAGAGACTAAGATCCCCGAACAGCACTGGATTATTTAGATGACACTTTCAGCAGATCTGAAAAGGCTCATGACTCATTGCAAAGCATAGCAAAAATCAAAGCAATTGGCTAAAAAAACCCAAACAGAAATAATCCACAAAAATCAAACAAAAAACCCATCCATACCATTCTCAGGGCAAATTTCTTGCCGAGCCTGAGTAAGACAATGACAGTCTAAACAAAAGCACACCAAACAAGTACTTGAAAATTTGGCACCCATATACCCTGATTTTAACTCCTCTCTAGTTGCAACCATTTATTCTAGCTGATTCAGGGGACAACAAACTACAGGGGAACAAAATAAGCCTCAAGACAGTCACCAACTGCAACAGATCTGTGCATCACCGGGCAAGAAGGAAAGGGGCAGGAAAAATCCCTCCTGATCCACAGAAAAAACATCAGGAAGCCCTGGCACATAGGAGTAATACAGTATAAATCCTCAAAAAAACCCTAGCTATCCAGACTCCTTTCAAGGAAGATAACCTTTCTATCCAGGAAGATAACCTCTCTCTTTGATAGATCCAAGGGAAAACAAAGTCAGATAACCAGGGACCCACAAAAACAACTGACTTCCTTGTGTCAGAAAAGTTCTCTTCTAGTTACAACTTAAATTTCCATAAACTGATCAAGAGCCTTCACTATACCATTCAGAAGGCTGTTCTCAATTAGCTCCAAGTCACACCTTTTCAACAATTTGTAGGAATTTGTCCAGAATCATCGTCATAATTGCAAACATTTTACATGCTTGTTGTGCTAGTAAATATTTTATCAGTTTTAAATGCATTCAAACTTGAAATCTGTTTCAAATCCATTTGCAAATGTGGAGAGAAACAATAAAATAGACCAGTACAAGTTAGACAACATTAATTCCATCCTGGGGCTTCAGCAGCAAAACAGACCAAAGATTACTGAATCTTCTGATGAAACTGTGTCATTACAGCTCCCTACAGCTCGCATATTATTCTCTGAAAAACAACAAGTTTCTAAAAACTCCTTATGGACTTGTAGACAGAACAAAAAGTATTGATGTAACTTCATATAGTTGTTTTAGTACTGAATATAATATATTGATTTTAATATCTTGAAATATGTAAAGTAAATGGATTTTTTCTAACCATACCTCACAGATACATAATATATATATCAGCTGTACAAAATTAATGAAATGTCAGCTAAGGTCTGGTTCATAGGTAGCAAAGGTTGTGATAAATATTAAAATAGCAGCACTCCTACCTTCACATGTTGTATTAGGCAGACATGTAAAATATCTGTTTTGATGTAATTTCAAGTACAGCATTAAAGTGGGTTAAAATTAACCTATACTAAACTGCTGCTGAAAAGATGAGCCTTTATTTCTCTTACCTGCATGAATCCCCTGCCTCCTTACTGCTGGCAACAGCATGATTTTTTGCACATGCCATCATTGAAATTAAAAAACCAGAACTAGCTGAAACCAAATCAGAAGGGAGAGGGAAGGAGGGAGGGAAGGGATATAAATCAAACCCCAACCAATAACAAATCAATTAGCTTTCAATGAAATGAGGTCTCTGATCCAGCTGAGAACACAGGTGCTACTACCAGTACAGGCAGGGGAGCAGAAGACGACCCATAGCTCAGTGGCCACATGAACTTAGACTACTTAAACAGATAATGGAAACCAGGCTGTTGCTCTGGTGTGTGGAAAGAAAATGTTTATTCGTGTAAGCTGGACAATTTATACCACTGTTATGGAACTCAAACTCTCTACCAATCTGTGCAGCACAAGAGCACATGTTTGAAGAAGTCCATACCAGGACATAAAGCTGTATTAAGGTCAGGCTTTAGTAATAACGACCCATTCTACTTAAGCAGGAAAGACAAAGTAGTATTTAGTACTTTATTTGCAGAACAGATACTGATTTGCACCAAGAAAAGAGATCTAGGTATCTCACAGCTGCATTAAGGACAAGATATAAATATTCAGAGAATTGGTCTTTCCACCCTGACTTTCAACCCCACAATCCTTTCTCATTTCATCATTAAAAATGGTCCTCATTTTTAAATGGCACAACCTTTACATGTCAGATTACAGCCATATACCCTCAAGGGTTACTCTGATCATATTCTTTGCTGAAATACAGTGCCAGCTTGCTCACTTTGCAGGTAATTCTGGGCATAATGGCAGCTGCAGCATCCAAATATTGAAAAAAAAATTAGAATATAATGTCCAAAGAAGCTCTTATTAACAATCTGGTTTTATATATTACTGGTAAAAAAAATTTCAAATTGTGATTGTTGTTCATTTACCATGGAGTATGTCTTCTCACCATCTTAACATGGACAGCATTCTCTTTTGAGCTACACCGGACAGACTAAACGAACATATTCTCCTTGCTCTCCCTGTCCTGGCCTCTTTAACCAATCCCACCATATCCCACATCCAGCCCTTTCCCTTACCTTTGTATTCCAAGGACACCTGTGCAATCCATTCTCTGACAGATGTCTGAGTTTCAATATGAAATACTCCCTAAGAGGCTCACTGATTGTCCCCGCAATCAGCAAAGGCCCTGTGAGGAAGTGAGGTAGGAAATTCAGGTAAGAAGGTGACTTCAGAGCTGGAACCTATAAGCAGTACAGGATTGTGCCAGCACATGGCCAGTTTATTTCGTTCACAGTCTGTTTCTCTCTTGCTTGTTTTCCTGCCCCAACAGTAGATCTTCTCACCACTGATGTAAAACACCTGGCTAACAGGTGAAACTGCAGATACCAGGCTGTAAGCAGCTGATTTCAGTTACTGTCAAGGTCAAAGGTGCAAAACCAAAGGGATCCCAGACCCAAATATGACAGTTTCTATGTCACATAAGCCAAGTATCCTTCATTTACTGCTGATTCCCAGCCTCTGCAAGTCAGCTCATGAAAACACAGGGAGATCTTTCTTTAGTTAAGTTCCTTTCTTCACTACTATCAGGGTCAGCATCTTGTTAAAAAGCGCTACTTTGACCACTTGGAGTAGTAGAAGTTGCATTTATATTTATATTTTTATTGTAGTAAAATATCATTTAAGAAAACAGTGTCTTACTTTCTCTATGAAATCATGTCTCTTAATCTTGCAAAACGCTCTGTGTTTTGCACTCTGATATCTTTTTCTTGCTAAAAGCATGGTAGCTGAGAATACACACTAGTCAATGTATTTTTAAATGTTAACTGCACGATAGTATAAAATTATGAACAAAGACTGTGTTTTGGCCAAAAGGAATGAAAATTATAAAAATGTTAATAGGAGTCAGATTCTTGAAGGCCACACTTGTACAATAATCCCTATGTAAAGAAAAGGAGCAGTTAATATTCTTATCTAGTGTCCCATTCCCCCATCTCCCTGCTCCTTTAAGTGTGTAAATCTTGGCCAATTTTTGAAAATAACTATTTGTTGGCTCTTTTCTCTACTCTTACTGCTTTTTAAAGGAAGCAGAGTATACCTAAATTAACTTCTGTTGCAACTCCAGTTGAGTCAGTGAAATTACACCTGGGATTAATTGCTTAACTGTGTCTGACCACGTTCTGAACAGAATTCTCTAGTCTGCTCAGAGAAACCTTTGCAGTGGTGTTTGTTGTTTCTTGGTTGGGTTTTTTTGTTTGATTGGTTTGGGGTTTTCTTTGTTGTTTGGGATTTTTTTGTAAAACAGTAAATACATTTAAGTGTCATGATCCATAGGCTGCTGGGACTGCCTAAATGTATGGTAGAGCCAATTTGGTTTGTGATAGGAAACGGTACAGTCTTCAACTCCCTTGGCTATAGAAATCAGAGCTCATTCACCAAGGGAGACAGAAGGTCTTCCCTTTGCAAAAGCTTTTCTGCAGTGACATTATATAATGGGTTGGCATCAATTCCCCTAAGATAAACAATTAGAAATATTTCAGAATTTTAAATAATTAAACAAACAAGAAGCAAGCAATGTTCCAAGCATGCCAACTGTGCAACATAAGGGACAGATGGAGACCAGAGCTTTTCAGGTAGAGATCTGTCTATGGACACATTAGGAATACCTGCCGTTCATAAACATGAAACCAGAATCCAGGAAGGAAGCATTAAGTATTAAAGAGTGGATATAGTA
>VZTU01030457.1:15567-81268 GCA_013400835.1 Zapornia atra
ACAGAGTAAGAAATCTTGCTAACCTTTAGTCTGCTAGGTCTTATTTTTCTTCCTACCTTTCTAAAAGGTAGAATCCATGCTAGAGATCCATGATGAGGTGTGAAGTTTGTGTGGGAAGGGAGAGACAGATTACTGTCATCGAGAAGAAATGCCATTGTAATGCCAGAACAAGTATAGTTGAGTATTCATCATGCTAAATGATACAGCTTTCTGTATCTAGACAGACCACTACTGAAAACAATGACTCAATCTTGAAAAGGCAAGAAAACATTTTGAATGTGTGGGCTCAGTACTGGTAAGTTAAACTATATGCACTACCAAAGAGTGTGAGCAATGAAAGTGGTACATGCCTGCATGTGGAGTTTGTCCTGCCAATAGCTTGCTAGAGCCATGGTTCTCACCTGGGACCCCCCCAGACACAACAAATACAAGTTAGGCATCAGTCATACAGCATTACTATAAATAGAGTAGAAACTATGAGTCAATATGAACAGTAAGTGCGTTCAGGTGAACTATTCAATATCAGAAAGCTGGATTTTGTCATCTTGCGGTTGCATTTATTGCTCCTCAGTTACCAGATAAGTCACTTGTCATTTAAGGCTCCTCGAAGGGACATGAATAAATGCTGAAATGCTATTGCCTTCTGCCTGTTGCTAGGATTAACAGCAAAAGGCAGCAGACACTAACTACCTAGCAATTCAGGAGGAACTGCTGAAGGGTCAGTAAGGTACCAGAAATTTCAATCAAAGGCTAAACAAACATCTCCTATCCACAACCTCCTTCAAAAGTAAACACACTACTGCACTTACAATTTTCCCTCTAGGAAGACAATCAGAAAGACAACAAACCACATGTGTCAGATGCTATGCACATCATTTAGCATCCTCTGGAAAGCATTCAGAGAAATTATAGTGATGAGTATGGTATAAAAACCTATGTAAAGCTTTTTGAAAAATGCTAAGAAAGTAGTAGCAGAACCTTGCATAGAAGGGGCTTTCTTGTAGTTTATTTACAGAAAGTTTTAAATCAGAACAGATATATTAAACAATAGAACCAAATCAGATTAAAATGAAGCCAGCATTTCCTAAGAGGGAGATCTGAGGCTGGGTTTTTATCTGAATGCCCTGGAATTAACTAGGTCACTCTTTAGTAAAGAATAATTTCTGATAGAATTGCCTGTTATTAATCCCTAAGGTCCAGAAAAGAGATGCATTATACTCAGTCCTTTATATCTGTATAGGAATGATGAGGCAGAGTTTGTTTGCATGAATTCCATATACAGCAATAAATTGATTGGTACCAAGAAAGCTTTCCACAATGTGAGTATCTACCAAGGTATGTTAGCTTGAGAAGCAAACATCAACATAAAGTAGCCTAGGACATGAAAAGCCCCGTGCTTTGAAAGCATCTTTAGACTTCCCCAGAGAAAGGCTCTGCCTACAACTGATGACCACGCATGATATGCTGATACTGGAATTCATGGCATGTAGTTGAACAAATTCATAGGATACACAAGAAATATGTTAATGAGGAAAAAATAGAGACAGAACACCACAGTGTGAGTGTTCCATTCCTGATAAAAAAAATCAAATCTAACAGAAATAAGCAGCTTTGTTGGAGACTAAAAAGAGTGCAATGGAAATTGATACTGTGGCCTTGAAAGGTCTGAAATGATATCTTACTGAAGTTACAGTGAGATATCATTTATCATTTAAGATATCTTACTGAAGTTACAGTAAGATATCTTGTATCTTCAGATAACTGTGACAGTAAATTTCACAAGAAATATGAAGGTAACTTTTCAAATCAGAAGTGAATCTAGGAGTACCTAGAAAACACATATACATAAACTCACACCCCCCACCCCCCTCACCCCCCCAAACACTGGGAGTTTAAATAGAAGTTTTACAGCTGTTTTGTAGGGATTTGAAGATAAACTGTAATTAAGAAATGGTGGGGTTTCTAGAAGATCCTAGTACACGAGGCTTTGAAAATTTAACCAGGAGGGAATTAACTGATGAAGGAAAATTAAAAGATTATTAGCAAACAAATAATTAGTCATCAAGCAAGATTCTCCCTGAAGATTTTCTTTTTAAAACAGGTCAGACAGAAGAAAAAGTAGAACTCTGCAACAGTTCCAAAGACACTTTATACAAAAAGATTAATTAATTCAATGGATTGCACTGGGAGCTGTCATTGGGCAAGCTCATCATTCAAAGCCTGTCAAACTGCAAAACAGCAATACAAATACTAGGGGTGGGGAACATACCAGAATCTATCCAGGAATAGCAAAGTTCCCATTAAGGGTCCATGGACACTGGCCAAGCCAGTTTCTCCCAGACAGAAGATTGAGTAGGGTCAGAATGGAGGGACACATTAGCAAAGGCCAGGTACATAGTGGTAACTGCTCCTCAGAAACATCTAGATCCTGCTCAAGCAGGTTCTCATAAGATGAGATCCCACTCAGGCACCAGCACCAATTTATGACAAGACCTGAGGCCAGAGAGACAGTAGAAGGCATTATTTGTCATGCCTGCATGAGGGTTTAGCCTAGTGCTGGAATAACCACAGTAAACTGATCCTGCTTGCCTGTAGACAAGTAACAACTGTATCTGGTAATGACAAAGGGACACTCCAGTATTTCCAAAACTTGAGAATATAACCTAGCAGAAAGGTAAAAACTGCTTCTTGCTTATGATTAAGAACCAGTAAGTCTAAATGGCTTTCACAAATAGCTCTGTGCTATAAAAAAAAATGGCATGCCAAATACGAGTCAGTTGTCTCTCCCAGCTTTACAATTGTGCTATTTCAGGTTTCCTAAATAAACACTTTTATTTACTTTTACCTGCCATCAGATGTGTGAGAGCAGATTCAAAGTAAAAGACAACAATTGATCATAATTACTTTATTGACAAGGTGAAGCCATAATCTGGCTTCTGGTCTAGGTAGCACCAGGAGTTCCACTGGGTAATGGCAGCCAAGAAGTACCCAAAGTGGCTGAAAAACTGTCTGGTCCATTGGGCTCAAGGGCTATTGGCCAATGGTTCAAAGTCATTATGACTGGAAAGTATAAATGGTGTTCCTCATAAGTCACTTCTGGGGCTGGTAGTACTTAATATCTTCAGGAACAACCTAATGAATGGGACACAGCATGCCCTCAGGAGGTTCTCAGGTGACACCAACTTGGAGGGAGCTGATGACTTGCCTCTGAAGGTGACAGTCCTTCAGAGGGACTCCTGACACAGCTTCCTCCCTGTCCTTCAGAAGGCCACGGGCAAGCATTAGGTCTGGCCTGACCTGCCAGGAACCTGGTGAAGCTCGAGGCTGAGCCTGGGGCTGGCATCATCACTAAGAAGGAGCTGGGTCCCAGTTGGCAAGGAGAGCACGAATCAGGAGTGAGCCCTTGCAGCACTGAAGGCCTGACCACCTTCCTGGACGAGAGCATAGCTGCCAAATGCAGGGAAGGGGCTATGGCCCCAAGCTCAGCAGCTTGGCCAGCTCCCTCTGGAATGCTCTGTCTGTCCAGTTTGGGATCCCCTGGAACAAGATCAACATTAACACCCTGGAGAAAGTCCAGAGCAGGGCCACAAAGGTGGTGCAGTGTGGAAAAGAGAAGGTTAAGCAGGTGGAATTTTTCTCTTCAGCTGCGCCCCACCAGCTCACGGGCCATAGAGAAGAGAGTCAGGCTCTTCTCACTGGTGTCTACAGCAAAAGGACAGGACCCAAGAAGTTGGGGCAAGGGCAGAGTTGTCTGAGTATAAGCAAAAAAGTGTTTCCCAAAGAGTCTAGTGAATCCCTGGGTCAGGCTGTCCCAAGAGACACTGAGGAAAATCTACTTCTGTAGACATTTGAGACTTCACAGAAAGAGGTTCTGTGGCGCTCGATGGAGCTTTCAAGGTGGCCCTCCTTGAAAAGGGGAACTTCCTTCCCCCTTCCTTTTCAAGATCATCCTGCACCTTCCAGGCTTTCAGAAGCCGTTTGTGGAAGGGACTATTATAGACAGAGCCATGCAAGCAGCAAATGTGCAGGTAAAGAAAAATCTCTTTGATTGTAAAAATTCCTCACCTTGGAGATGATGAGGTAATTTTAGATGATTACATATCCAGATGTGTACACATGCATACAGGCATTATTTTGTTTCACCTTTAACATTTGCTGCTGTTGTGGGTTGTGCCTATGTGTCCTTCTTGGGCTTGTGTATTTGATAAAGTTACCTGCACTGTGGTTCTGTGAATAGAGACTTTCTGATCCTCCTTCTAGTACAATGTTTTCCCCTGATACTGTATGACTCAAATCCCATGTATGGTTATAACACTTGGAAAATAGACCTCTGCAGTCATAACAGTCACACAGACCAGTAAAGGTAATTGACAGGGGAAAGATACTAAATTGTTCATGGCAGAGATAAGATCTCAGGTAGAATGAAGAAAGTTAAGCCCTAGCACAGAGACCAGTGGTCCACTAGTACCTTCAAGTGGAAATTCCAGAACAGAAAAGATCAATGGTCAAGTCCTTAGCTCTGACTTCTAGCTGACAGCCAAAAATTATTCAAAAGACTGTTTCTCAAATCCCAGAAATCAGATGATGACATGAAAAACTGCATCATGTACACTACCAAGGTCAGGAGATGAAACAAGCCCTATCCACTTCAACAGTATAGAGTTTTACAAGGAGATGTAGAGTTTCTCACTCTGTAGCTTACTCTACCAATGGCTGGCTTTAGAACAGTTCCCTAAACCTGTTTAATCCCACTTTTCATTCTCATTTCCTTTAAAATAATGAGCATGGATACATTTAGTCTAACTTAGCAGAATATCAGACTCTATACAATAATAAACAGCATTTACCATTACAATGAGGCCCTATCCTTAAGTGTCATTAATGTCAAGGCAACAGGTGGCAGAAACAGTTTTTCCAGTTGGTAATGTTAGAGACAACAGACAGTGAAGGGGCTAGTTTCACAACAAAACCCAGGCATGAACTTTATAGTTTTTGTGGATCGAGTTGCTGAAAGCTCCATTTTACCATTTCAAACACATGTTCTGGTCCCAATGATTAAACCAGACTTGACAGGAGATGCTGAAAAAACACAACGGCCATGACACAAAAACCTAGTCTGGCAGCTGCTGTCTGCCTTAACTGTGGGGATTGCTACCAATCTCCACATGCTTCTCCCTGGTACCATTTCTCTGTAACCACCAAGACAGAGACATCTTAAACCTGATAAAGCCTGACTATAACGAACCATCCTCAACACCACACTATGTCCTAGATTTCATATAAAAGATAAAAGACACTGTGAGGCTGGCCCAAGAGAACCTGCTAGGAGCCAGCCTGATTAGCAGAAACATTACAACACAGCGGCCTAATCAAGGGTTGAAGCATTGCTGTTATTTCATTCGGTAAAACTGTTTTCAAATAGAATAGTTGAATAGCTGGGTTAAGTGCATTGCCTGCGCTGTGAACCTGACAAGAGGAACCAGCTGGAGCCTTGAACTGAAGCTCTTTATCATCACAGTGAAAAAATCTGGATACCATGGGAGACAAACTGTCACAACAACAGAGGGACTAAGAAGTTCAGATGGTGAAAATCTTTGCAGGTGTCTTCTGACTGCAGTTCAGGAAGAACCATCTAACAAGTCAGCATGGAAACTATACTAAATCCACAAACTGGGAATCTACGCAGTACATTAGAAACTAAGGATTATTAATGAAAAAGAGGAGAAAACACTGTTACTAAGAAGATATAATTGGAAAACATTAAAGTCCCCTCATATTGAACTGAGAGGACAATGCGATTCTGGATTCAAGATATGCACGCACCATGTGACAGTTCAGCTCCATTCCCATGCCACATGTTAAAAAGGTCCAGGGAAGGTTCAATACATGAATAAAACAGATTCTAGCATGCGTATTGACAGATTGATTTAACTGATTCCTGGATTCCAGGAATTAAACTTATTTTATCATTATCAAGGCCTAAGCAAGTTAAATAGGAAGTCATCTGAGCTTCTTGAAGCTTCAACCACTTTTAAGAGGATTAATATACCCTTATCCTCATATTCTTTATTTTGCTTTGACAATGTCAAAATTTACAGTGAAATTGAAAAGGCTCACTGGAAGAGCTGTCCACCATCCTGTGGTCACTCACAGCTCATGGTACGACAACTTAAGACACCCAAACCTTAACTTACATTCTGGGGAAAAGCCAGTGTTGTGGTTTTGCGTGGCAAGGTTCTGGTGGAGGAGAGGGGGGCTGCAGTGGGGCTTCTACAAGAAGTGACACCACATCAACAAAGCTGCTTGCTTCTTTTATCAGCTTCCCTGCCCAATACAGTTTTCAGAAGGCACTAATATTACAGGTACTTTTAAAGGTAGAAATCTGAAAGTATTATCCAAGGAGATAAAAAAAAGTCATTGCATCGTCTACTTAAACTTGGTCTTCCAAGAGGAAAACTTGTTATATTGTTACATTTCCCCTGATACAGACACATCCCATCCCTGAATAGTGACTGATAAAATATCAATAATACTAACAATCCATGTTAATACTTTCATTAAGACATTGAATAGAGACCAGCTGATTTGGATACTTAAGATGCAAAGATTTGCATTAGTTTGCAAAAATGGAGGTGAGCACACTTTGTCATGCTTGTGCATTATGTCATGGCTCCAGACTCCGTAGCAGTGATGCAACAACACCTAAAAACCACTGTCATAGCGACTCAATGCTCCCTGTACTTCCTCTCACCTTAAGGTAGAGTTAAAAAAAAAAAAAAAAGGCCAATAAGGGCACAACTGTAGTCCAAAAGCAATAGCTAGGTTCGGAGGTCCAAAGAGTTGAGAAACCGGTCTTCCAATTTTTTCTGGATGCTTCCCATACTGTCATCTCAGACTTGGTGCGTGGATACGGATATGGAGCAAAAACAACATCAAGGGAAAAACGTAGAGAAAAAGAAGCTTTCAACTTACAGAGTTTAAAGAAACACCTGGACTTGGAGCAGATCACTGCAGCCACTAACTTTGGTTTTCAGTTCTGCGATATGACTATAAACATCTCTAATACTAACAAACCATAACTGAAGTGCAAATCCTTTTCTGGCTTGTGTTTAAGCTTAGCGCTTCTGTCAGGTGGAAAACAAAGTCATACCTGAGAACAACACATAGCAGAGCTAATGAAGATCCACTCTAGCCATTTCAACCAAAGCTGCTGTCTTTAATGGATCTTAGAGTAACTTTACAGAGAGTTACATTGATTTTTTTTTTAATTATTTTTTTAAAATAGTGCCTGGAAAGGAAGAAAGATGTTTTATTTATTTTTCTTACGGGAAACCGTGTCTGGACTCTATGACAGTTCCAATTTCATGTCAGAATTACAAAACAGACTGCTACAACTCCATATGAATCAGCAATGAATCAACATTGCTGCAAGAAGCTCAAGACTAAGAAGCAGTATTGAAACCAGAGAGGCTCTAACATTTTCAGTGTGTGCTGGCAAGGTATACAGTTGTTGCCCAGCTGTGTTCTTTATAGGTTGTGTATGTAAAGACAAAACCAAAATTATACAAAGGCATTCCTTAAGTTGATCAGCTCACTGCATGAGAAGCAGATTCAGTAGAAAACAGCACAGATTATTCCTTACAGGAGTAAGTTCAACACCCCGAAATTTGGGGCACAAGAAGTGGTTTATGTTGTGAAACAAGGCCCTAGGACATACTGAAGGTGTATGTGGTATAGCGACTTTTTTTTTGGTTTGGTTTTTTCCAATCCTTTGTAGAAGTCCATGCAACTAGAATATTCTCAGACTGTTGCTGAAATGTGTGAAAATGGAGATTGCTAAAAATCACACTGAACAAGTATGTATAATCAGCACTAGGAGAGTTAACTCTTGGAGTATTTTCCAAGCACTTTACAAAACAGCACACTCCTTTTGCATGCTACTATTCTGCAAACTTTCTTGTTGCTACGACCATCAGCAACTGAAGACTCGATACTTCTACTAGCCCAAGAGCAGGTTTTTATTATATATTATTGAAACTAATTTTTATAATGATGATTTCTTCTTTAAATGAAGAAATTTAATTGCTATTGATAGCTATTGATAGAAGCACTAAACCCTTCTTTTAAGTGTCCAGTGGTTTTCAAGACACAAGAAGGAAGACCACAGCTCACTTTCGACTCTCTTCCCCAGAGCAGACTCTTAGGAACAGGTTGTAGAATTGCGTTCATCACAGCAAGGGGAGTAAACCTTGGTAGAGGCACAGAGAACACAGCAGCTCTACTCTGCTGAATAGGATGGAACCTGATCTTTTCTTTGGTCACCTCATAATCTATTTCTTTTTGTTGGGGATAAGGGAAAGAGGAGTGCAAACTTGCTTGTCAGGTACAAAAAGTGTGGCAGCAGTAATGCCTGGTATGTTCGCAGCCCTATGTCACACTCTCAAACTCTTCTTAATATCTGTAGAGAAGTTGTACAAATATGACATTTCAAACAGATCATGTTGCTGTATTGTCACTGCTAACTTTTAAAATTACCATCTAACTACATGCTTCCCTGATTTAAGTCAAAATAGCAAATAAAGTTAATTTCAGACAGTACACAGAAATATCACCATACAATTAAATCCAGTCATGGGCAATTAACAGTTACCTCAAGCGGGCCTAGACTAGATGAACATCACGCTATCAAGTTGCTTGGTGAAGTACCTACAGTACACAAACCCTTCCCCGTCTGCTCCTCTAGAAGCTGCTTGTCTGTATTTACATTTCTGTAATGTGACTGACACAGCAAGTGTGTGCTTCGGCACAATTTAACTTCAGGTTTCTCTGCTGAACAAAAACTCAGGCAGAGGGGCATGATGTGGAAAAGTGATCAGAGAACACATCATTTGTATCAAATGTTTATGAAACTTATCTACTTAGTTCAGGAATCCATAGAAAAGACCGACCTGCTGAAGCACAGAACACCAAATACCTCCTTTTTAACTCCTGTTTCTTGAAATCACATCATTCCGTGACAGGAGAGTATGATTTGCTCTTCTAGGAGTTACCAGTCTTAGGTATCGTCAGTCATTAAAATCAGGCAGTTTTTTTCCTTCCTTGAGTTCATGCCATCCATTTGTTCACCTCGATTTAATGCCACAAGCAGAACCCATGAGAACGCTAAACTACTCAGAACTGTTTGTAAATTGAATACATACCTATTTACCAACTACCTTTGTTACGTTTGCCACACATCTTTTAAGATGACAGGAGAATAACCTGTTAATGCACTGCAGACAGTGTGCATGAGAAAAAAAAAGACAAAGAAAAATCCACAAATGACATCTATCATCTAGGTATGATTTCTCCCTGTGTAAAGCTAACAATCAGAAGCTGTTGACACTGAACCAGCTGAAAACGTGAACTGCAGCAAGGGACATAATGCAGATAAATGTCCCTTTTTTGTGCTTTAAAGAGCTCCATAGGCTCCTTCTCCTAAATCCTTTCATTGATTACACTATCTAGTAGAATACAGCATTTCTGCAGAGGCTAAATCTCTCTTGTCGCCTGTTGAGCTTGCTTTCCCCTTGCCCAGCCCCATTAGCTTTCAGAGAGTGGTTATTCCCTTGCAGAATATGGCACCTATGTCAAACACACCCTCTGGACTATGAACAAAACTACTATGGCCTGCAAGTTGTAGCCACGCCTACACACACAGGAATTAGTTCAAACTTCTCATGCATCAAAAATGCATTTTTATAATGCAGTACATTGATTACAGCCATCCTTACCATCTCCTTCTAGAGATAAGTTTGCTGCTATTTTAAGGTCTAGTTGTTCAATTACATCTCCTGACAGTCAAATCATCATCATTTAGTCTTCTTTTAGGTATATACATTACAGGAAAGTACGGTATTTGCTAGGCTTCATTTGTATAAAATTATGGGGGTGTTTCTGGCACAGAAGTTTACATACAGTTTGTAAGAAAGCAGCAATATAATTGGAAGGAAATGTTCCTCCACCCTCAAACTCATTTTTAAATGAAGACAAGTGCAATACCATGTACATATGCATGTCCATATGCAAAACCTTGCTCTGTGTTGCTCTCTGTTGTGGAAGGAAGTGATGACAACTTTTACAAGCAGATATAGCTAGTCAAGATCCGAGCCATGGACACTGCAATACTCTCAGTAATAAACAGACTTTGCTGAAGTGAATGCCAGTATTCCAGGTATTTCTGTGACACAGGACTGACTTTCTGTGTGTGTGCTGGAGCAGCAAATCTTCAGTGAAGAGAATGGTGATTTTGGGGGAACCGATTTGTTAAGTACTGCTGAAGGAATATGGTAGAGACGTGGGTGTGCAGTGCCCTGTTTTAACAGTCTTTTGAATTGAGTATGAACAGACAGCATTACAAATCAGCTGGCTGTGCCTCAACTGAGGAATTATTCAGTGTGTTGATTTCTGGAAAGTAGCATTTACTTCAATGAACAGATAACTGCCCCAAAACAACAGGAGGACATAAGAAGCAGGTAAAGGACAGCCTTTGTTGCCTACCAAGTCTCTTGTCAGTCAGGGGAAAGAAAAAAAAATTCTTTTAAAAGTACTGCAAGCAATCAAATCTTGTTCACTTTGGTGCCAGACAGTGCTTGCTAGTGTCAGCTCTTCCCTACTGCAGACAGCAGTACTCTTTAGCCTTCAAGGTCACATGGTATTAAACTTACAAATGCACTGGCAAAAGGAAGGTAATAGATGCTGTCATCAACAATGACACATCTACCTGAAATAATCTGGCTTTTCATTTGTTATATCATATTTGTTAGCAAATTCAAACCCAAATGATTTGTCAATGCACCATGACACAAAACAGAGCTTATAAACTTACACATTTCTTGGGGAAAAAATATTCTCATCAGTGAGCTGCTTAGAAATCTGGCAACAACTAAAATTAGTACTGTCGTTTGACAAAAAACGGAATCCAAGGCATACAAATGCAAAACTCTTCAACCTTAAATAGACAGAAGGTGTGCTGTGCCATACAGCATTCAGGGACCTGGCCAGCACATGCTCAGGGACAACCCCACCCCTTTGTGCTAGAGCGTCCAGTGTCCAAAGTTCAGTATGGTCCATCTGAATAAAGCTGGTTATAACATAGTCCCTTTCTGAGTAGATATGGTTTAAATGCAGATTTATGTGATTCTCAATATCAATCTTTTAATACACATTCAATGCCTCCTCCTTCTGTACTTGATGTGTCCCTGGTGGTAAAGGTAAATCTAACTAAACCCATCTTCAGTTTTTCGGCATTGTGAGGTCATAGACTGCATGAATTCAGATCAATGATAAGCAATTGTTCTTGAAGTGAAGCAAATCAATTTCAATAATTACAGCTCACAGAAGCTGGTACATTTGCCCTGTCCATTTTGAGTGCACTTAATAAAGTTTTACTTCTGCTTTCACTGTAAAATAAATTGTTATGATTATGTACATTTTCTTTTTTCTCCTTTATCAAGTGAATTGTAGCTACCTAGAAATCATTGCATCTTGAAACTAGAAAAGCACAAGACAGTGCATCCCTACCTCAGTATCCCATTGCTCTTCAGAACAATAAAAAAAGTCCTTTTCTTTTGCCTTGGATGTTCAATAAATTAAATTAGCACCTTTTTTTCCACAAGCGAGGCCACTGGACAGAAGGAGACTTTTTGCATATGCAGCTCGTTTGATTCCTAAAGCTTTTTGAAATATTGCCTGAGAGGTTTGGGATGACAACTAGGTTTTTATAAAGATGTCCATTTAACCTCCAAGTATTGTGGATGAGAAACGTATGCAAAAGGAAAAGCAGGAAAAAGGTTTCTCACTTTTAACATGGACAAAAAATCCCACTCAGTCTCCAAAAAGTAAGGTTAACATTTTTTTTCCCAAGTTATGAGTTCTGGTGCAACACTCACAGGGACTCCTGGATCCCGTAACTCACTATCGAGCTGTAGTTTGGGGAAATAAATCCTCCAGCAAGTCCCAAGGGCTGGAGGAGAAAAGGCAGCAAAATCATGAGTAAACAGAAAACACTGAACATTGCAAAGAAGTATCACAAATGTGTACAACTAGGTTTGTGTTCTTAAATTATGGTTGGCCACTTGGCTGCTTTGCTCAGTTCCATTTCTCTCTGCCATGCAGCTTTGGCTCATGTCCTCTCTCAGTCGTCTCTCACTGCCATGCAGCTTTGGCTCTTTTCCTACCTACTCCCCAAACTAATGCTAAATGCCAGTGATATTTGATAGCTGAATGGCAGTTCCCAAGGGCAGTCTGGATGTAAAGTCAGACCCAAAACTCAACCCAAAATAGTAAAAATCTTGCAGAAGTCACTCATAAATAACTGGTTATTTCAGTCTCCCTCCTTTCCAACACCACTTTTCTTTTTGCAAATTTATATATGCTAACCATTATTCCACTATTAACACCACCTTCTGTAGAAGTCCCACATAATCCAGGTCAAATGCAGTCAGCATTTTCTGTACAACCTTTGGGTTGTAGGTAGAATAAACACTGTTTGACATTTGGAAACAGGAAAGTCCTGAAGGTAAGAGTATTCAGAAACACTATAGATAGGAGAAAAACAGGCCAAGACTTTGTTCTGTTAATGAAGTTGTAACATAGACACGTATTCTAAAAAAGAGTCCTCATAGTCCTTCAGAATATGACTACAGTGTCTTCTTCCACTGACACAAGGACAGTACAAGGGGCTGAAAAAGGGAAACAGAATCACTCTATGAAGTACCACCATGCAAGAAAACAGTAAGGATTTTCCTGCAGTAGCTTCGGGCATTTTTGTTACATTTTCTTTGATTCATCTTTTCTAAATGGATGACACATTATACAAGCAATGCCAGTATGATTTATTTTTTTTTCCCAATATCAGGTCAAACAAACATGCCTGAATGAAGCTTTTATTAAAAATGTCAGGTGATTAAAATGTTTGCATGGCAGCACAAAGATACAAGACTGACTACAGAGTCTTACTATGGTTTATTTTGCCTTACTAACCATCCACATCAAGTAGATTATAGAATGACCATCATAAGAATATGCTACATTCTATTAATAATGTAACTACCCAACACTATATTTCAAAATTATTAAACAAGTTGTTTAGCAAGTGTTAGGCTCTTACCAACTTAGAAAGTTACCCTAGTTTATCCTGATAGGGCAATTTGCTTTTGAAATATCAAACAATTAGGAAAAAAAAGGGATAGAAAAGATCAGTTGGATATAATAAGTTGATTACTTAGTAATTGTTAAAGGACTGAAGAATAGTTTCTTTTCTTTGCCACTGTCAGCCTCGGCTGGACAATTCAACTATTTGGGTTGGGATATTACTTGTCCATCAAATAAATTTTGAAAGGATTTTTTTCACATTATTAAATTCCTAGCTCCCTGATCTTCATTTTGAAAAGCACTGAAAGTATCAGCCTTGCATCTTTTCAAGATGTCTGTCACGGCTTTGTCAACAGCATTGAAGCTCTGCAGAACCTAGAGCACTCAGGGTATTAAATCAAGCCCACAGTTTTTTCAGAGGTACCGCAGTTTAAGCAGTGAGATTGAGAACTGCAGAACACAGCAAAAAGCAGATTCCTATCCATTAATATTCCCATAAAGTTTTAACACAATTCCACATATAAATGGAAAAAAAAGTTATTCTGCTAAATATCTGATTCAGGTCATGTTAGTAGGTTAGTAACTTTGTATAGGAATAGTGAATGGTGTCTCCCTGTTCTGGGAGCAGAGAGATTACTTCTTTCATGATGTATGTATGGTGACTCTGAGGAACGCTTCTTTCACTTGAAAAAGGTCTAGAAATAATGTCTTGTCTAGTACTCTGCCCACTGTCACATTGCTTTAGATGCAGAGGAGGAGAGCTGAAGCAGGTAAGTATAGTTTCTTAGTACATTTACTTTAGATTAAAGACAATATTATTTCATTCCATGTGGTAGGCAAAAAATTCTGGTCTATTAACAGTCTGTGGCACCCTAATGAACTCTGGCAGAACACAGAAGGAAAAGCAGATCCCTACTGAGCTGTCTGGAGGAGCCAGAGGGAACCAAAGAAAAAACACAGGCAAGATGTTAACAGGAGAGCTCAGGGAAAAACTTGACTACAAAGAAAAAGGAAAACCTCATTGTAAGGCAGAGTAGTTTTCTCTTATTATTAATAATAGGACACTTTCAGTGTAGGCTTATCAAGCATGTTTTTTTCTACACTGTTTATGAGTCAGATACCATTGTCTATTACTATAAACATAGTGTCACCAGTTAGTTTTGCTTAAGTAGCCCCCGTTGGCTTGTTTAAACTGGAGCATTCCTTTTTAAAGACTCATTTCTTTTTTAGTTACTTCTCATGCAGTGTGAAACAGCTCACACTACTAAAAGAGAGCTGCACAGGAGGAGGCCAACTGCATAACAATTCCTGAAGAGACTGACAATAGTTAGCATTCAATTATGGTTTCATTTTTTTCTTATGTTTTTCCATCTGATTTGTCTTAACTGCATGTTTGCAGCATGTTAGTTATCAGGGTTTGACACTGGACCTACCATTGGCGTATGGCGGAAGAGCGATTTGACTAAGCGAGTGGTCTTCTGAGTAACTTACGTGCACACAAATGTTGGGCAACAATTCATATCTGCAAAGAAGCAAACTTTACTGCACTACCCATAGATGCAGAATTTCTGGAAGTGACCAACACAAATCACTGTGTCTCAGATTTTCTTTCATTTATCTAGTGGTCCTACAAAATCACTGCAGAAAACCTACATTACACAAAATCTACCCGTTACTTAGAAGCCAGACTGAGAGTTTAGCGCACAAAATCCACACAGAAACCTCAGAGCTGAGCTAAGACCTGCTGCTACCATACATTGTTAGAGCCCTATCAGTGGCCTATAATGGGAGTGGGACCACACACTGAAAGCTGCACTAGGATTTCTCTGAAGCCAGTGAAGCTGCACCACTTAGCAGCAGCCCTGAGCTTGGCTCACTAGGTTCCAGAATGCGCCAAAGAGGCAATGGGAGCAAATCTTAAGTGCTGAAAGTAATGTACTCATATATTCTTCGAGTAATTAGAAGTTAGACTAAAATGTTATTAAAAAAAAAAGTGAGAAAAAACTTGCTGACACCAATTTGTCTTTGAAAAACCTTTAGGTAGTATAAAAGGCTTCCCTTGATACTTCTATAATTGTCGCTCTCACCCAGATCTTGGGAGGTGTTGACTAGCCCCAGCTTCAAATAAACTCCAGAGGAAACGCTTTGCACCTCCTCCCTGGATGAGCTCTTTTTGGGGTGGGTGTGCTAGGCAGCTTGGCAGAAAGTGTTTGCTGTAATTAGATAAACACTACAGGGGAAGGAGCTGAGCAGGTTTTCACTGAACTGCTGTACCCAGTTAGATTTGTGCTTCTGCTAATAACAACCCCTACCAGTTTCAAACCTAAAGATCTGAGATGCAAAAGACAGCATGAATAATGCAGTGAAGACTGGGTCCTGAACCCACCTTTCCCTTCATAAAGAGAGAAGTAATGCACCTCAGGTATAAAGTTTTACTCTAGCAGAGCTTAATCTTTCTTTCTCTTACAGTGCTTTGTTACTAAGTGCTGTGTAGGTGTGAAAAGCCTTATTACCATGTAATTTTGTTGGGATCAGACTTCCAACTACCTGCTTTGCCTCATATTCATATACACAGAATGATCAAAATCTGTTTTATTTCCTAACAATAGCCAATTTTGCTATAATTATTTTAAAAATAGCAAATTTAAGGAATAGTGCCCCAGTTAATTCACAGGCAGCACCTATCCACACACAAATAAAATACCTTATTATTTATTACCTTTCTCATAATGAACTTTGCAATAAACAACTGAAAAACTAATTTGTTTTTTGACAATGCCAAACCTCTGAATAGAGAAAATCACAGAGTCAAACACAGAGTGCAAGTCCTGTGTGGTAAGTGGTCTCCATAGCAACCAATAGATTTTATGCTAAGTCTGGCCTTTAAAAACATTTCACGTTTACCACCGAGAAAAAGATGGCCTTGATTTAAAAATGATACAACAAGTATCTTGAACGTGCATGCTTTCTCCTCTCCCTTGCAAATAAAATTAACAGACGCCCCTTTAACACTAAATCCTCTCAGAGCTGTGTGTCATCATTGACGTATGTGTGGGCCTGCTTTAGGCTTGGAATTTTTTTTTCTGTTGCATATCATTGCAAGACATGAAGCTTTAGGCTCAGAATTTTTTTTTTTGGTTGCATATCATTGCAAAACATGAAGCCCTTTCCCCCTCATTTTCCTCTCCTTGTTTTTCTCTATCCTGAACAAAAATAGAACATCAAGCTCTTATCTCAGTCAGTGATCATGGTGACAGCAAAAATATTATTGCATGCTTATCTATAGCAGTTTCAATCATACAAGCTTATAATAACTTGCAGTAATGGAAGTAGTAACTATAGCTGCAATGCCTGCTACAGTCTAATTTACTTTCACTCCACATTCAAGTAACTGGAGTCCCTATAAGGGAAAGTATTTTTAATAAATATTCCAACTTCAGAATGTGTGCATGCAATTATTGACAAGAATGTGGTATAAAGAGTTATATGATTATAATGATTAGCACTTAATGAGAATTTAGTTTGCAGCATTGGAATTTGAATAGCAGGACATAAAGGTAGACAGACAGAATTATAACTTAATTAATCATTATATTTTCACTTCTTGTTACCCAACAACACACAGTACATGCCTTTAACATTAAATTCAAAGCAGAGCTTGCATGCTCAGGTTATTCCTCTCGGCATGAGTGTGGGATGCCTGCTTTTGGTTGATTAGGAATGCAGCCTTGAGATCTTTGGATGAGTAGGAGGGGAAGATACAGAGACCATCTGTTGCTATTCCTGTAAAGGTAATTTCAACATGCATTCACTCATCATCGTGACAGTAATAGCACTTCATACATAGCCTTTCACATCATCAGATGTTTGGTCTTTATGTTTCATTCCATCTCAACCACAGTATAAGAGGCACTCTCTCACCACACTGAAAGCTTCCTCCACAATTCCTTTGTCCAAGGTACACTTTCCCTGTAACTTAAGAAAGGTCCTCTGTTGAGTCTCAGTGAGGAAGCAGGCATCAGTCAAGTTCTGTTTGTCATGAAATAAGACAATGTAACAGAATTTATTACCCCTTGTGTTCCTTTCTCCATGTGCTATTGGAATTTTTTTTTCTCCAAAGGTGATAATCAATGCAGCAACAAAACTTAGGACCCCCCACTGTGAAGGAAACAGGTAACAAAAGAGAAGCTAAAATCTTCTCTCTGAAACAGTGATCCTCAGTGCATCTCTACAGAAGACAAAAGTTTGCCCCCTGTAGAAGATAAACACACCGAAAACAAATGTAGCAGAGTTACAGACAGAACCACAGCAACAGGGTCAAAGAATTCTCAGGTATCATAGTAAGGAAAGGCAGGGTAAACACTGCCTGTCATTTATTTCTTGCACACACTGTATCACTAAGGGGACTAATTATTCATAACATCATGCTATGGTACATCAACGAAATTTTGCTTACGGTGGATGCTGTAGCATTAGTGTTAGCATTGTCACCACCGCCACCCCCTCCCACCCTCCTTTCTTCTATACAGATGGAGGAACACCGTGCCAGAGTTATGATTAGCATAGTGTTGGAGTTATCAGAAACAACTGAGCAGTTCCTGACAGACCACTTTCCTTTTCTTATTTAGAAGGGAAATCAGAAAGACATGTACTGCAACTTCATTGCAAAAGGATGAAAGATGCAAGTGAAATGCTCCGAGGGATAGTCCTATCTGTCAAAGGTTTCCCTCGATCCCTGATCTGCAGACACATCTCCACAGAGCTAATAACAACCACAGTGAGCCCTAAGCCCCCTGTAACAGCCCAAGCAGCATCACAATTTCCCTGGGAGCTGTGCACTCCCAGCCTGCCTTTGTGCCTTGCTTTGAAGGCAAAGAGCAAGAATCAACCAGTACTGATACCAAGGGATGCAGCAGTATTTTGAACAAGTTAACAGGCAAACCTTGGGATACTACTGCAAAAAGACATCTTAACAGATGCAAAACAAAGGACAAAGATGATGGTACTACTGTATAGAATACCTCCCACACAGAATCTTTTCCCCTCACAGACTCCTAGAAACTCGTCTGTATCACATTTTCAAACAAAGCACTTGCTCTTATCATCACATATGTTTTCAGCAACTCTGTTTGGATTGTACAGACCTTTCATTGTCCTCAGTTCTCCAAGAGGAAAAGTTTCACATGGCCAATTTTACAATGGAAGAGAAAACTGCTGTGCTCAGAATGAAATATTTACTCTTGTTCTGTATTATTTACAGTGTGAGGAGAGACATACATACTAATCTGAAGTAGGGGGTTCTAATACTGACTCATAGCTAATCTACTGAAGAAGTCTGAAGGTGTTTGGAGAAAGAGTGAAATGGTTAAAACACCAGAGATTCTCACAAGGTGGCCAGAATGACCCTTTTATTCTTGTTCCTAAATGGAAATACAATGAGTACTTTTCTCAGGCATGGTAGGATACTGATCATATTTGAAAGTAGCAAACTTGTGTTTTAATATCTGTCAAATATAACAGCTTCCACAGTTAATTGCAATATAATATTCACTGCCTTCAGAGGAAAATATATTGTCAACATAAATTTTAATTGGGGAGTAAGAGGGACGAAAACAACAGGCACAAAATATTGAAGCCTACAGACTATGTAGGCAAGGCTAAAAGTCCACCAGCTGTTGTCAAAAAAAAAGTCACTCAGAACTACTTTTGATAACCATTATAAGAGCTTATCAATGGAGTCAACTTAGAAGTTTTATTTTTTTTCTGCCACTGCCTCTTCTAAACAGAAAATGTGGTTCTAACAAAAATAGTTGATTGTTTTACATAATGAAATATTCTTCACTTCTGGACTCTATTAACTTTCACATATAAGCTGTTTTAATGTAGAAGTGTCAGGATTCTGAAAATAATGCCTAGTGACAGCTCTAGGATTAAGTTCTTCTCAGCTAGTTAGAATGGCTAACTTCAACTGTAAATTGCATTTAAAGAGCAAAACATATACTGTAAGCCCTCCCGTGCCTCCTACAGACTGACATCAACAAGGCATCCGGGACAAGGAGTGATTCATCTTAATTATTTGTCAGCAAAGCTGTCCTAATAGAATGTGTCTTTCATTTTGATTAAAATGACCCTCTGAAATGTGGTCCTCAAAGAAAGTTGACAAGCAGAGGTAAATTCTGAACTGTCTGGCACTTCTAATTTTGTCTCTGGAAACTGAAAGTGCTGCTAAATACTCTTACATAACTACTCCCTCTGTTTGCTTCTCTCTGGTTAGCTTCCATGTCATGAACTTGTTTGTACCTCTTTGGTGATCAACAACAATAAGTAGTCATGTTGTTCCAAGTAACATTCTTTTTATCTTTTATTTTCTGCCTCCATAGCATGATTTCTACTACTACTTGTGTGCATCAGTAATACAATACTACAGTTAAATGAACTACTGTGGTTAAATAAACTACAAAACCCACACTTCCTATGTCATCTGGAAGGTTTTAACCTTGTGATATTTAAGGTATGAGCTGATGGGGTACATCAATTGTCCCAATATCAGATATGTTACCCTCTTTAATACCGGATTTTGATCATACTGCCATGACGTGATATTACTTTACGAGCCTCATTTTTGTCCTAGGACCTATCATCCTGAATTGGTGACATAAAACTGGCATTTACTGTAACGAAGCAAGATCACAGATTTGATATTGAAGTTGTCCATACAGCCTTTCAGAAGTCTTTTAATTTAGATTTTCTCATAGACCATAATATGTTTCACTTTATGATGCCAGTTAGACCCAAAATACAACTTCAGTACTTCTATCCTAGATGAAATAATACATAGAATTCAAAAACATTCAGAGTACCTTTAGGTATTAAGTAGACCAATAGGTAGATGAAGGAAAGAGCCCTGTTTTGGAAAGGCAGCTGGGCAAAGGAAATGTTGCCAGTAGACTGTCAGTATAACAGAGTAAATAGTAACACTAGCTGGAAAATCTGTTAAAAAAAAAACAACCCACAACAATTTCTTGCTTTTCAACTACCTCTCACAAATTGTTACGGAGAAGAAAACAGGTTGTAACACTTCAGCTTGTTCAAGTGAAGAAGAAGAAAAAAAAAGGAAGGAGATAAACAAGTTACACAAGTATTTTTGAGGAGGTTATGCAAAGTTCTCCCTCCACAGTTTTGGAAGGGGTAGATGGTAATTTCACTCATACTCAAAACAATGGGAGAGTCTGGGGATGCTCCAAGACAATGTGATATAGTGCATAACATATATTTAGTCTGAACATACACATCTGTATTTCCTTTTTTTCACACTTGTGATCTCATACCCTGTCAGCATCAGCCTTAAAACTATGGGACAAAACATTATCTCACAGATTTTAATTTATTGTCTTGGCACATGGAGGCTAATAATTAATAAGGTTTTGAATGCTAATTCAATACTAGGAGTTGTAGAAATGTGGAAGAGAAAAAGAGATTAGATAAGAAAGCTCAGGTATCAGCTTTAATAGGATTTGTCTTCCTAGACAGATCAGTTAAAGCCAATTTGGTACATTTATTTCCAGACCGTTCCTATATTTGTGCTAAAATGTTGAGTTGTTCTCTCTAATGTAGAAGACAATTCCTTGACCATCATTTCATCCTTGAGTCAATTAAAGAGTAATAGTCCATGTGTATCAAACACAAGAAGTCCCAGAGTCCCCATCTTTGTATTAGATAAAGATGTGAGATTCCCAGAGTCAGGCTTTGCATGCCTCAATCTTATACTTAAGAGTATATGTTAAGAGTATACTTAAGAGTAGTATCTTGCCACTCTTCCATAACATAGCTTTCCCTGGTAAAGAACTGGGTTCTCAGGCTGTAGTTCTACAGAGCTGTACAGCGGAAAATGGAATTACTACCAGAAACCAAAGAAGAAATATTTTCCTCCCTTTCCTCCACCCTCACCTTCTTCCAGCTTCCATTCTGCCTCTTCTCTTGGGGCCAGCTATTCAGGACCTGAGCTGAAATATGAAGAAAAAGAGGAAGGGGACCAAAAAAAAAAAATAAAATCACCTTTTAGTCAGACATGTGCCAGTGAAGGAAAAAAGCCAAGGTGAAAGCAAAAGTGAGACCTCAACCTGCCACACGGACACACACAAACCTGTGTCAAAGAGAGAGTGAGCACATGTAGAATCAAGCAGGAAAGGGCATAAAACTTCCTTTTCTGTGGTTTGGGGTTTGGTTTTTTAAAAATTTTTGTTTGTTTGGAGTAGGTTTTTTCTGTTTTGTTTTGGGTTTTGTTTTTAAAAATGGCAGCAGTATTATATTAAGCTGGATTTTCTTTTTTTTTTTGGCAGTCTTCCAGTTCTGAATGAGTTCTAGGGTCCGATTTTGGATTAAAACACAGCATTCAATAGCACGTCCTACCCCTGCACAGGTTACACTTATTTTGTCTGGCCTAGGATATCAAAATCCATCCTGAACACTGTGCAGTATGTTCCTTGTCATAAATCATACCCAGACACTTGGATACTATTCCTATCTTCTATGAAAGGAACAGGAGGCTTACTTAACCCACAAAGCAGAAAGGGAAACCTGCCAGCTTGCTCTAAACAGGACTCCCAAACACCAGATCCACAATCCCTAAAAGTTCCTTCACTCGGTAGAGGGGAAAGAAACCCAAACATAAAATATTACTGCTACTGAGACTTCCCCTTCCACAGAAATTGAGTTAGTGGTGTATAACCAGCATCAACACTGTTCCTCAAAGAAAAAGACAGGTTGTAGAAAGAAGTGGACCACTGAAGGAGGCAAGGCAAAAGGCAAGCATGGCCTGCTCCAAAAGGCAAAAAAGGGACAGAAAAAACCTATCCCTGATTATTTCCACTTTCATAGATAAACTAAAACTTCTTAGTGTCACCATCAGTCTGCAGAAATCAAAAACCTACAGAGGGAAAAGGCAAAGTGGCAGGATTGTCATTCTCTGAAGTATCCAATCATCCAGGAATCTTACTATTAAGTTAAATAGAATTGTGTGAATCTGTTTTTCATAAGCTTAAAATAAAAAAAGAAGAAAAAAACCCCAACACCCTAGGTGATATTTAGCAACACTGAGGCATTTTTCAATTTAATTTCAAATTCATCAAATTGCTCAGGGGGAAAAAAGAACCTTTAAAGAAACAACATAAAAGCCCAACTGTTTTGACAATGTTTTCTAAATGCATTCTTTATTACTATTCTGATTGACTTATTTTAAATTTTTCTCACCTTTATTAAAGAGAACCTTCAAATATTAAAAATTGGTCAAAGGATAAGTAAAACCATTTGCTAAAGGGCTCATTTAACACCCCACTCCCCCCCAAATAAGTGAGATTGATTTCAAAATTGCCAAGGAGATTAAATATTCATCATTATACCAGCGCCAGCACTGACAGGCTGACATAACTTTTTTCTACCTTTCTACCGCAGAACAGCTAGGAACATTAATCTCTGAATTGTGTTAGCAAGAAGGTAGTTGCTCCCCAACACTGGAAGTACAGAAGCAAAAATGTCCTTTACATTTGAGAGGCTGAATCCTAGGAGAATTACTAGGTCTGAGAGCATAACACGTGAGGGCAGAGACAATTCATGTTTACTTCGGAACAAAGCCTATAAAGTACTAAGAGGACAGGAAAACTTTTCATCAAATAGAACGAGCCACACTGGAGTTTGGATATCAGTTTCCTGATTTTAGCTCTACCATTCATGCACCCTGGGAATCTAGGAAAGTTATTTGAAATTCTGTTTGCTTCCATTCCCACCACCACCCCCTCCCCCACCACCACATTCCCTGGTTTTTTATTTTTCCCCAAAACAGAGAGACATACTTCCTTGACAAAACAATTTGCAATGTACCAATGAAAAACTCTGTAACAGATATTAGAAGATTTTCTGCATTTTGCCTATGATCCAGAGTCTTAAAACCTTCTGTAATTCACAGTTCAGTGAATTATCCTGAAACATAAAAGTCTTGGATAAAAACATTTGCATTTAGATACGTTTAACCTTACATTAAAACCAAAAGATGTATAATACTTTAATGCTCCTGTCATATTTATTAGCTCTGCTCAAGGTGAGTAAATGCTCTTGGGAACAGCCGTGCCAGACATTCTTCCCCTTCCCCCATTCACTATTTTTTCCCTTCTTCTACTGCAGTAGTTCAGTTCTAGCACTATTTTTTCCATACTTTTTTTTTCCCCTCTCCTGGCACAAAAATCAGAATGCAGCAAGCACATAAGGGATGAAGGATAAAAGAAATGACTGCTACTAAATTAACTGTATACAGAGAGAGGGAGAGACAAAACTAGTTACTAGGAAATATTCTGATCTATTGTGCCATGAGCCTCTGCATCATTTTAATCCAAAGGTTCTTTCCCAGAGGTCAGGCTAATTATTGCTTCTACTTTGGTTCACAGACTCTCAGGTTGGACTAGATGTTCTCAAGAGGTTCTTTCCAATTCCACTGCTCAAGCAGGGTCAGCTAGAGCAGGTTGCTCAGGGAGGTATCCAGTTGAGTTTTGAATATCAACAAGGCTGGAGACTCCACAATACCTCTATGCAACCTGTTCCAGTGTTTGACCACCCATACAGTAGAACAGCATTTTCTTGTGCCCACTGCCACTTGGCCTATCACTCGGCACCACTGAGAAGAGCCTGGCTCCCTCATCCGTATTCCCCCCGCCATCAGGTATTTATATACTTTGATGAGATTTCCCCACAAAGCTGCCTGTTCCCCAGGCTAATCAGTCACAGCTTTCTCTTTATATTAGAGGTGGTCCAGTCCCTTAATCATCTTCACAGATCTTGCTGGACTTACTCCAGTAAGTCTGTATCTTGCCTGTATTGGGGAGCCCAGACCTGGACAGAGTAATCCAGGTGTGGCCTCACCAGTGCTGAGTAGAGGAAGAATCACCTCCCTTGAGCTGCTAGCAAGAGTATTCCTAACACAGCCCAGAATGCCGTTGGTCTTTGCCACAAGGATGCATTTCTGGCTGATGCCTGCCATCTACAATGCCTCTAAAGTCCTTCTCTGCAGAGCTGCTTTCCAGCCAGTCAGCCCCCTGCACGTACGGGTACCTGGGTTGTTTCCCCTCACATGTAGGACTTAGCATTTCCTTTTGCTGAACTGCACAAGATTCCGTCAGTAGCCTACTGACCTTCATCTGAATGAAAGCAGAACCATCTGGTGTATCACCTCCTCATCCCAGTTTTGCATTATCTCCTGGCTTGGAAAGGGTGCAATTTGTCCAGTCATCCAGGTCATTAACAAAAAGATGTTCAACAGCATTGGTCCTCACATATCTCCTATGGTACACCACCAATGACTTCCCTCAAATTGGACTTTACGCTGCTGATACCAATCTTCTGCTGTGCCAGCATTCCACCTCACTGCCCAGTTATTGAACCTGCATATTTCAGCTTCTCTACGAGGATGTTATGTGAGACAATATCAAAAGCCCCCCTAAAGTCAAGATAAACAACCACCACAGCTCTTCCTCATCAACCAAGCCAGTCTCCTCACTGGTGAAAACTATTGGATTAGTTAAGTGTAATTCCCCCATTACAATTTCATGCTGAACTACTCCTGATCATCTTGTCCTTCCTTGTTTGGAAATGAATTCCAGGATTACTTGCCCCATCACCTCACCAGGTGAAGTCTGACTGTAGTTCCCCACATCTTCCTTCTTAAAGGCAGGAGTGACATTCACCGTCTTCCAGTGTTCAGGAACTCTCCCAGTGATCTTTCAAAGACAATAGAGAGCAGTCTTGCAGCGACATCAGTCAGCTCCCTCTACACTCATAGGTGCACCCCACCAGGCCCCATGAACTTACACATGCCTCATTGGTTTCTCCCTAACTTGGCCCTTCCCTACCAAGTTGTCCCTGTTCCAGACTTTCCCTTGCTCTCAGAGAACTGTAATTACTGAAGGCCAATCCTACCAGAAAAGGTGGAGGCAAAGAAGGAATTAAATACCTCAGTGTTCTCCCTGTCATATTTCACCAGGTCTCCTGCGCCATTCAGTAGTGGGCCCAAGTTTTCCATCATCTTCTGTTACACGCTTGTAGAATCCCTTCTTGTCACCCTTCAAATTCCTTGCAGGATTCTATGTCAGGTCACCCTTGGCTTTCCTAATCCTATCCCTGCATAGTAAGACAGCAACTATATACTCCTCCTGGGTTACCTGCCCCTGCTTTCATGTCTGGTACACTACCATTTTATGGCTGAATTAATTTAGGATTTTCTTGCACAACCACACAGGCCTCCTGCTGCCTTTGTTTTTTTTTCCTACTTTCAAGACAGACCTTTCTCAAGCTTGGAGGAAGTGATCCCTGAATATCTACCAGTTCTGGATGCTTCTTCTTTCAAGGGTCATATCCCATGATTTTTTTCCAAGCAGATCTTTTAAAGGGGTTTAAAGTCTGATCTCCCAAAATCCAGGTTTGTAGTTCTGTTCTTCACCCTGCTCTCTCATAGGATCCTGAGATCCATCTCACAGGCATTATGGCCAAGGTAGCCCCAGATTTTCACATCTTCAACCACCTCCTCCCTGTTTGTAAGTATCAGGTCCAGCAGAGCACACTTTCTTGTTGGCTTCCCAATCAACTGTCAGGAAATTGTCATCAATGTACACAACAGATCTCCTATGTTGCTTATGCCTTACTGTGCTGTCTCTCTAGCAGGGGATTTAAAGTCCCCTGTGAGGACCATGACCTGTGTATGGGAGGATTCTTCCATTCTTTTGAAGAAGGTCTCAACTACTACTTCCCAATCAGGAGGTCAATACAGATATCTGCAACAACACCATCCATATAGGCCTGCCTGCTAATCTTGACTCTCAACTGATTCCCAACCCATCCAGAGGTAGAACTCCATGTATTGCAGCTGCTTTCTCACATTAAGGGCAACTCCTCCAGCTTGCCTTTTCAGACTGTCTTTCCTAACGAAGCTATATCTATGTATTGCAGCACTCCGGTTGTGTAAGCTATCCCAGTGTGTCCCAATGAGGTCACAGCTATGTAAGCATAAACAGACTGCAAATTCCTCACGTTTGTTCCCCATGCTGCATTTTTTAGTGTAGAGGAATTTCAGAGAGGCATTCAAGCATGCCAGTTCTCCAGAACAAGCATGAGAACTTAACCAAGGTGGCTGTTCCATAGGCATTTTCTTTTTTACATGCCTATGCCTGAAGTGTTCACATTTCAACCTGTTTTGTTTTCTTGTTGTGTCACTTCTGTTCCCACCACCCAGGCCCATGGCTTCCATAGTCCATCCACAACTTTCTCACTTGTTTGCTCAGGAATCTCTTCTCTCCCATCATGTCTAGGGTACATAAAGCACATCTGGTAGTTTCATGGACATAAATATTGAAGGGACAATCAGTTGTGCCTCTGGACTTATGAAGAGAGATGAGTAACCAATGCTTTGCAGTGTATGAATTATAACACTGTGCAAGTAAATGGATAATGCTGACATATCACTGTGGCACACTAATGACAACATTTGTACAAGCGATGCCACCAGCTCCAGGAATCATACAATAGAAGAGAACCTCGGTCTGAGCCTAATGCTGCAGCTTTATACCAGTGACCACAACTATATTTCAGCAGTAGTGAAGCCAACTGTTTTGGGTGTATCACCATCCAACAAATGTTTCTTTTAGGTATTGTGCTTGTTTGCTGATGCAGCAAACAAGGACACCTGGAACTGCAACCCACTTTCCCATATTGCCAAATATCCATGGACAGGATATTGATGATGAATCTATTGCTGCTGGTGTGGGCACAAGCTGTACAGATAATTGTCCAAAGCTTGATGGCAAGCTTATGGATCTTTAAAAAGCTGTATCATAAAAGGCCTTGAGAAACAATCTATAGAGAATGCATACACCCACAGGTCTCCGAAAATGTTCTAAGAAAAACCGTCTGCTAGTTCCATAATATTTAACTGAATCTTTGCAAAGCTTTATGGATGTCAGTGCAACAGAAGGGAAGACATGGTAAAAGAAACAATTATGAGATTATACAACGCTGACTCATTGGTGGGCAACAGTGCTGCTCAGGAAAAGGAGGTAGAAGTCCTGAGGAGAAACATTATGTAGAGAGGGAGAAGAGGAATCAAAATGAGAAAACACTGCGGTGGAAGAGAGGGAAATGGAGCATATTACAGTGGGAAAGGAGCAAGGACAACTGAGCAGCAGCACACCTCACTTACTTTCCAAAATATCTTTGTTATAGCTATTTCCTTTCCTTCTATAGCTCAGTAATGCCAATTGCAGAGTACTGCTAAGACAATGTTTACACCAAAATACCTGATAATTTTTTTTTTCTTTTTCATCCTTTTTGGAGAAATGCAGTTCTGAGATATTATCCCCCTGCTGTATGATGACAACATACCCCTTTTTAAATGGGGCATTGCCTGCCTGCAGCCTAAGTATTCATCATTCTTTCCTCTTTTTCCCTTCTGGTTTCAGAGTTTCATAGCATGAATCCCATTGGTAAAAGCGATTTTTCTGAGACCACATTCGTGACTATACACAGCGTACAATCATCCACTGAAAATTTTACTGGCTGATACAGTGTGCTAACACCCATTTCAACTAATTCATAAGTTTTTATCAGCACTGTAATCAAGGTTAAACTAGCCCATAGTACTACTGTTACTGTCATTCCAGCCAGTGGTATAGAGTACTACCTTCCATCAGAAAAGCAAGCCTGCCTCCATCTATTACCACAAATTATTAATAATGACTAAATGCTTAACACTTCCTCTGTCAAGATGTTTTATTGAATGTTGCTCACAATCAAACTTTCCTCAGGCTGCTCATCACCCTCCCTCCCTTCCCATCATCTCCCGTGGCGTAAGGTATATCTTCCTCAGATCTGCTGGCACAATTGTACCTTGAATAACTCCCTAACATGGCTGTTAAAGAATCATTTGGGTTAGCTTGCACATACTGTAAAAGAGATTTTCTATTCTGAATCATTTTGACAGAGTAACATTAGAGAATGTTTGCCTGTTTAGTCATGGAAGCCAGTCAGACAGGGTTGAATCTTCTTAACCTGCCCCAAATTCAGTAAGAACACCACGTCTAATTGCAGTCTCACTAGTGCCAGTAACCTTCTACATGAACTCATCCTTGCCGTCTGCAAGACAAGATAAAAAAGACTTTTCTAGCAGGTATTTCTGTATGGTGGAGAATGCTTATTCATGCAAACACCTGTTCTACATTCCCCGCACCAGGAGGCAGGGGGCAAACAGCTATTCTTTTTTTTTCTTCATTTCTCACTATTGGCAATAATTTAAACCATTCTACCCCAAGTCAAGTCTGCTTTGCTCTTGACAACAACTGTTAAGTGATCTCCCTCTCTTTATCTCAACCCATGAGTATTTCCATCTGATTTTCTCCCCCTCTTCTGCTGAGGAGGGGGGCAGAGGATGTCTGGGTGGGCAGCTGGCCAAGGCCAACCTACCACTGAACCAAGAGTGGCATGGAAAACATGATGACGATGAAGATGATACCAGAATCTGTAATTCATACCAACATAACAAAACATTTCCCATAGAGCTTAACCTTGACTGTATGCATTCAAAGCTATTAAGGAGCATAAACAATATTTTTCATTGCAACCATGCTGCAGATCTACTGTTTCATAGAACAGAATTCAGAGCTTGCTCTTTAGCAGAAATATTTGTTTGGTTAGCCTCATGAACCCCATTGCAGTGGAAAGCAATTTGGAAAATTCTCATTTGAAAGAAATCTATTCTGATCAAAGACAACAAAAGTTGAAAAATCACCAATCCACTCTGAGGCACAAAATCTTTTTCAGCTAAGACTTTATGTTAAAATATATATGTGTGTTTGTGTGTGTGTACACACATGTATTTTCAAAACACATGAGGCTTGGCTGTTACATAATAAGTTCCTATTCTGCTCTTAGTTATGCTGCTTTAAATCCAAACTAATCCAACAGAGCAGCAATGTGTACTGGTACATACTGGTAGAGTAGGGAGGGGAGAGGGAAAAGCAAAAAGAAATGCAGAGAGACACCAAGCAATTCCAATTTTGCCCTTCCATCACTCATTAAGATTAAGAGATGATATTATTTGTCAGCTAAAATCTAACTACACAAACTGTATTAGCCAGTGTTGCTAGTATAAGATTTGATTACCGAGTTTTTGACATATACAATGGAAGGCATTCAAGTCTCTTTATTCTGTAAGAAGCAGGCCTGCCACCTATACTGTGAGGGGAAACCCTTTGCAGTGTTCTAAAATGTGGTAATCCAAACTTTCCAGTCCAAAATTTACCTATTATTTATTCCATTTGTATTTCAAGAGGAAAGCAAAACAAAACACAACAAAAGCATCATCTTTGAGGTTCACCCAGCATTTTCTGTCTGCGATATATTAAAAGAATTTTTAAAAAATGTATATATAAATCTTATAATGGATCTCCTTTTCTTGGAAAAATATTTCCAAGAAATATTTTTCTTGGTATTCCCCTAGCCTGGAAGGTTCACCCTCTACTACAGATTTAAAATCTAAGGAAAAGAAAGGTATCTCTCTCTTCTTCACGCACATGCTCACAAAATCATCTATTCCTTCCTTCTATTCCCTGAAGGGTGTGAATAAGAAAAAAGTCCAATAATAGGAAAGAGCAGGATTTATTGAAGAGATCTAATGAGAATGAAGAGACTGGTAAGAGGGTCAAAAGTTACGTGCAGAGCAACCCTTAAAAAGAACAAGTATTAAAATCTTCAGATATTAATCCAACCTGTGACCCCAGTCAACAGTTAAAATATCAAAAGGTACTGCAACATTAACCACCAGACATTTTAGAACAGTTCAAACAGCCTGTGCAAGTCTAATTAAATCTGCCCCCAAATCTGTCACCCAATACAGAAAAATAAGATGGAAAAAATTCATCATGACTCAAAACTAAAAGATAGGTGGGATGAAAATACTGACACTGACATTTATTATGGAAAAAGATTATTATAATCAGCCCCAGTAAACAATCATCTCTCAATCTGTGTAGGGATGAGCTTTTCTTTCAGTATGTTAAACTTTTAATGCCAAGGAACACTCCTAGCCTCAAAATATTCCATGTCTATTTTGTTTCAAGTAGTTCTACCAGGAAATGGGCGTATGTTTGCACTCCACCACACATCTTAGCTCTACTTGGTTTTTGTTCTGTTATTTTCCTTGCCTAAAGTAAGTCTTAAGCCATTTTTTTAAAAAGCAGAGCCGTAACAAAGAACTAGTTATCATAAACAGAGGCAAACACCTTTGTTTATTTAAAGTTACATACTACTGTTCCTAATCTAGGCAAGGTATACAACCTTTCAGTTTCCTCACTCCTAATTCATTCTACAAAAGATTATTAAAACTAAGATCATTACCAGCTTAATTAGACACCAGTGTATTAAACTGGGCCAGAGTCAGTAGTTTTCAGAGCAGCAATGCCAGCCAAAAGTACCTGCTACGATAGCATGCACTGCACTCAGCCACACTCTGATTCTCAAGCCTCCAACATAAGCAGAATAGTTAAACTGTATTACTGAAAGCACCACAATGCTACACAGTTCACACAGGTACCATAAAAATACTGACCTTCAGAAACAGAAACACAAATAAGATGCAAATTATGCTATCCTTCTTCCCAATCAATGTTTCTACATATACACATTTATTATTTTAAATTTATCTCTTACGTAGCTATTTTCATGCTAGCTTTGCAGTACTGAAATACTGTTGATGTAATAATATTTGGTGTACTTAATGCCTGATACACACCTTTCCAAGATTACCTCATTTTTGGTCTTGGCTTTCCTCTTCTCTAATATAAACCAACAATGTATGCATTTCCATTTGGGAGTATAAAGATGTTAGCACTTATACTTCACCATTCAGAGATCATGAAGATGGAAAAAATAATATAGTGAATGACAAACTGGATGAGTTGCTCCAAAAGGCTCTAAAGGTTAGGATGAATGTATTACAGAATGAATTTTACAACAAAGCCAGTCTTCAAACCACAACACATTGTCTTGAAATTCATATTTCTTTGATGCAAGAAAATTATTCAAAAAATTACTCCTCTAAAAGCATGATATATACAAAAACCAAAAACCCCAACTAAGAACCCATCAGCATATAAATATTTTTCCTTTAAAATTCTAGCCTTGTTCAATTTCCAAATGAGTGGCATTTTTGTCATTGGTTTCAATAACAGCACTGGGCCATTACAGTAAAAATGCCTGGGGTTTTGCACTGACCTGGTACCACTTATCTTTCTTGCTTATGGTTACTAGTTCTGAGCTAGAACAAGTTTTTTTAAAGATGAACTATTCTTTAAAAAAAAAAAAGTGGGAAATACTGTTAAATATTAACCTCTTAACTTTCTTCCTTTGAGGAAGACAGAATTAAATCTCTCCAAATGCAAGTTACTGTCTTTTGCCTTAAATTTATTTGATTACTGAGAAACCTTAGATCTAACAGGATGTAAAAGATGAAAAAGCAACATTAGCTGATGTGTATCAAATCCACTCCACTTTTATCAAGCAGCTCTAAAAAATTATTAGTGCTATGCTGTGTAAAGAATACAGGGTGCTTCTATAACATGCTTTCATAATTCTTTGACACAATTCATGCCTTGATACATTTTTTAACGTTCTCCAAGCATAGGTAAAGCAAATATTGGGGTGGTTAGATATTTTTAAAGCCAGAATGCAATTCAAGCAGTGACACCAATTTAGTATCTACTGTCTTCTGACTGAATTTAGTTGCTTCATTACCAAATAAAGGTGGTACTATGCCTTTTTAACAAAATGCTTACTTTTCCCAGAATAATGTGGAAAATCCTAACCAAGACTAGTTCTTCTATGAGGATTTTAAAACATGTCCCTGGACAGAAAATTCATTTATGTTAAGATAGAAAAACTATGAACCTGACATTGCTTCATAGAAGAACCAACTAATCTAAGGAAGCGATCTTTTAGATTATCTAATGTCATCTGAGAGCCAAACACCAGGGACTCTGTATAATACTTCCCATACTGCGATATTATTGTGTCTGCTGAGTAATAGTATAATACTTCCCACACTGCTATAATATTGTGTCTGCTGCCGTCTGATCGCACATACTACCAAAACATATTTCCTAATTGAATTTGATCTCTTAACTTCAACCAATAGTTCCTCACTATACTTTCAGTATCAGGTTTAAAATGTTTATCCTTCATTATATTTTTCCCTTCTAAACATTTTTCTTCAGAGGTATGGATCCCTCCAAAAGAAAACTGAAGGAGCACTTCCAAATTTGAGCCAGAGCTAACACATGATGCAGTCTCACTTCCCGGCATAGCAGGAAGCCAAATTAGTAGAGACACAGACTTATATAAGGGTAGCTGCAGGTGGGTATGCATCCCACTGTCTTCATCTATGTTCCCTATTAAAACTCCTGACAGTTACATCAGCCAGCAGTTCTGCTAAACTCTGGCCAGAAAACACACATGGGGATCCCGAAGAAAGTTTTAAAAGAATATTGATTCTACTGCAGAAATTCACTGTATCACTTAGCACAGGTACTCCTTGTACTACCCCTTTACAAACTTTCCTGTTTGGCTATTTTGTTCCTTTCTGCACTATAGGAACATAGAAGCTTTGACTGAGACTGTATCGGATGATGCAACACCTATCACCAAAAAGGTAGAAAATTCCACGACTGTTTACAGCCCAGGCAAAGATTTAATCAGTCCATGGAGTTGCATCTAATGGGCAGCTCTCCAATCTAAGCCTAGAAGGCTGCAGTTGTTGAGCACAAACTGTACCTTGCGTGTAGCAGCTACAGGTTTTATATCCCAGTACTTTTAAAGCAACTACAATGTTGTGCACAAGACATGGCACTCTGCTGCCTTTGCAGACACAGTCCTTGCCATGGCTCATGTCACAAAAATCCTCGGCTGGTATGTAAAATAATACCCATTCTGACCACAGGTCCATGGGTTTCTATGTGCACTGTATCTCAAAATACACTAAGTGTCTTGTGCTTACTGCCAGACCCACACATTCAGCCTAGGATTTGAAAGTCAAGGTACATTAACTGTAGTAAGAAGGTGCTTTAAAGTGGGGTCTAGCTGTCACCTGGAAACCTGACTGCATTCACTAGTAAACCTGGTGAGCCTCAAATATGGGGACAGGACACTGAACACACCCCAGAAAAGTACTAGTAAACAGCCATGCAAATTTTATAGTTACTTTACTTCTACATACTCTCTAAATATCGCTGAGACTCAGTTACCCTACTGTTTAATGAAGTCTGCACCTGAAGAATTTACTGTGCTGTGGGGAATGGTATCTACACCAACATATGATCATGTCAATCAGCATCTAACATATGCCATACCACAACATTCCAACCCTGTAATAATTACTCCATTTGACCATATCAACTAACAGATTCTAAAGCTCTTAATAAACTTTAATTAACAAAAGTTTTTTATTTAGTTTAAGTGTGAGGAAATTATTTACCAAACTAAAAAAAAAAAAAGTAACAATTGAAATAGTGGCATTTTCTATGGACTAGCAACTTTTTAAATAGTGACAGATAAACACACAAAAGATTAATTTATTAAGCTATTTGGTAATATATGGAAACTGAATTAATCTGTTGTAATTGGTCCTTCACTTACGTGTATTTAGATGTCCTATTCATTTGTAATCCAATGAAATATTAGTCAAACATCGAATGCTGCTTTTGTGGATGTTTTGGCTAAATAACTAAGGATACTGTAGCACAGAATCATATCATATACCCTGCTTACTACAGCCCAAAGACAAAATTACTGGTCCTGGTATTTCAGTTATCTGGAATTCCCATGCTCAGGAATTTTCCCATGGCTGTTTCTAATACAGAGAGGTTTAAAAGACAATCTTTAACAAGTTAGCTATACATTACTTTGCACTTCACTACCCCAAGCTTAATACTTTGGCACAAGAGGTTAAAGTATCTCCATACTACCACCGCCAAGATGGAATTTGAAGAGAAATGCAAGAATCAAACCCACACATTAATTTGAGAAAATGCAAGCTCTCTGCTTACTTGCTGAATATTTAGTTGGCTGTCTACATCTCCAAAAAGTCGAGAACAGCTGTTAATGTCCCTCCACACAGGGATGCAGTAGTTTAATGCAGGATTTGAATTATGCAGGGAGACAGAGATTGCTGAAAATCAGTAAGAATTAACTGGAAAAGTGAATGCAAAATGGCTTATTTAAAATTCCTATAAACTGCTGTGTGGAGACTCTTACTCAGAAATAAAATAACTTGAATTTATGTCTAAATTTTGGTCAAGTTTTGAGGCAAGTGGGCATGCTTATTTATTAGTAATCTAATATAATAGCACCCTCACACTTTGGTAATTTGCATCCTAAGCAAATTAACGTAGCTGAGACCAAAGATTTGCATTGTTCTGTCATTTCCCGGATTGGTTATTCTTCAAGTTCACACAAACTCCTGATATAAACACAGCAAGTTGAAACACAGCATGCTGAAAGTCATCCACTACAAGCAGAGGTACAAGCATGTTGTGAGACACTTCAGAAAGATTAGTATCAACTCCCCTTTATAATCATACTGAAATCAAGAATTAGTCTCAGCAGTGGAAGACAGTAGGACTTCTATAATATTTTTCTGCCTCACATGTTTTTATTTTGGATCAACTGTGACCTATAATCTTTCAGAAGTATTTCACCTCATTTCTTAAGAATCTATAGGGGTCTTAACATTGAGGCTAGCAACAGAGAAATGCAAACTGGTTGCATACTTCATTCCGTGTCAAGACAATCTACAACATGCTAAGTCAGCAAAACAACAGTTTCATTAGATTTATGTTGCCTATATTCTCTAATTTCACGTTATGCTAAAATAAGAAGTCTTACATAGAAAGAAACAAGTCTTGGCTGTGAATATACCTTATACATTGATTTTTGAAAAGTGACAATGGCATATTTTTAATCATAGATTTTAAAAGCAGAGCTGAACGAGACATCAGAATTCATCAAATCTCCCAACATATGTGTTCAAATCAGAAACAGCAAGAAAATAAAAAATACTTAGGGATGTGAAGACACAGCATCTGCATTGTGGCCCAAAGTAACCATGAATGCAGTATCTATTCAATTCAAACCTTAGTTATTCTACAAAATATGTAATAAATTACTTGGCTATTTATGGAAGCATCAGACTAAAAGATCTATGGTGAATCAAGTCCCTTTCTTAACTAACTAACTATATGGCTTGGCACTCTCCATGGGGGAAACTTGGAATCGTGGTACATCCAAGCTTCTAAAGGACTTGTGCATTTGGCATACAGGCCAAAGCAAGGAACACCACAGAAATTCTGGTTATTTTTTAGTCTGTTATACTCTCATACTGCTGTAAAACCCTGTTAATGGACAAAGAACCAAATATGCTAGACATTGCACACAACTTCCATGTTTAAGAAGTACAAGCTACAAGACAAGAAGCACATAATCAGGTAGCTCAAAGATCAGTAAGACAACTGAGTGCTCTATTCAAGAAGCACTCTTGGTTCTGTGAGAAACGTTTTTAGGCATCCCAACAGAGAACTGAAGACAAGATTTGAAATGTGATAATAAGGTAGCTTTGTGGATAATTATAGGAAGTATCTTCCAAGCAAAGAGACAGTCTGGAAGAGAGCAGAAAGGTGCTTGTGTAGAAAGGAAGCAGTGACAAGACAGACTAACAGCACCAGCCAACAGATGCCTCAAAACTAATTTAAATACAGTAGATAGGGAAGCAGATAGCCCTGAAGGTCTCAAAAGCAACAACTACCTTGTTTACAATGGAATGTAGTGGGGGGGTGGGGGAGGGATCAGGAAAAAGATTCAAGAAGTTGGTTCTACCAAGAAAATAGTGTCACTTTTCAAGGAATTACTATTTCAGCTGTACAAAATTCCATAACAGTATCACACAGCTTTCCCCCTCCACACATTTCTCTTCTTTAAGAGGCTTAGAAAAGGAAGACAGTCATAAGTCACTCACTTGCTTTATTGGACTCAAATCTTTATGATCTAAAAGAGAGATAAAAGGAGGAAGGCAGAAAGTAAAGAATTCTCTCCCTGCCTCTAATGACAGCAGTTAGGACCCTTGAACAGTTCAAGGAGCTGCAGCCTCCAAAATGCACTTCCACACTCACCTGGCTTGAGAGGATATGGTTTGTTTGCTTTAAAAAAACAAGTGAGAAAACTTAGTGAGACATGAAATCCTCTCAAGTTCTGTAGTGGATGAAATCCAAGACAACAGCAATAGCCATCATTTTCACACCTGAGGCACTTCTATTGCAACTAGAACAACATATGTCTTGTTGAGTTGCAGTGTGGTCTACATGAGTAATTAAGGTAAATACCTGTGGCAAAAACCTCCTTACAAAAGAAATGCTGTAAAATGAGACCTTAGCTATGCTTTGGTTTCATCTGTGACACAAATTTTCTTCCTGGCAGCTGCTATAGTGCAGTTCCTTTAGATTTGTGCTGATAACACACTGATGTTTAAGTTATTGCCAAGCACTCAGGGGCTTTTTAGCTTCTCACACTGGCCTGCCAATGAAAAGGCAGGAGATGCCCAAGAAGTCTGGGAGGGGACACAGCCAGGGCAGATGATATGACATCATGCTCAGTATATAACTGGGGGAGTTAGCCAGATGGTGCCTGGTTCAGTAACCACCTAATCCAGGCGGTGAGCAATTGTGCTATGCATTACATGCTTTCTATATTCTTTTATCATTATTATTCTCTTGCTTTTCCATCCTATTAAACTGTCTTTATCTCAATCCACATCTCATCCCCATTCCACCAGGGGGCCAAGGAGGTGGGGGTGTGATTGCTTTAGCTGCCTGCCCAGTTAAACAACAACAGCCCTTAATACCTTACCCAAATTCCAACTAAGTTATTGGCTAAGCTGACAACAGCACATCATCCAGCACTCCAAACATTCCAATACACCAATTAATCACACTTCAGTATTCAATTACCTTAGTTCTTGGGGAAAGTTTGGGGCTTGTTCTGAGTTTTGGGATAATTGTTTTAGCTGCTTTTTTTTCCTTTCTCTTTACATAATTTTAAATTAATTTAATTAGTTGCCATTACTGTTTTTATATTTTGTTTTTCCTTAGATCAGTGGAACTGATGCAAGAAATACTTGAGGTACAAACAGCAGACTCAATCGTTATCCAGATGAGTGGGCAGAGGGCATAGCATACATCTGCAAATGCATCACGGGACATGGCAGTTTGTACCTACTTCCCACAAAATTAATGTTTGAGGAAGAACATTTAAGAGCTAAACAACCCGCCACTATGTTCTGCATCCCAGAGATGCATTGCTGAGATTACCTCTGGGTTTTCCTGCCAAGAAATTCTGGACACAAAATACTTAAAGAACTTTCAAAGGATTGGCATAGATAATTTATTTTGTTCTGGTCTCATTTTTCCTTAATAGCCCTATTTTACATTACTACCCTTAGAAAACGGTGTAGCAGCCATGCCTCCAGATGGGAAAAACATTAATACACATTTTTGTTTATCAGTAGAACATTCTTATCTCAATGCCAAAAGATTTAAGAACAAAAATATATTTACAAGAAATTAATTATTTCTTAGTATACAGAGGAAATTAAGAGGTACCAATAGTTTCAGCATTGTCTGACTGGGGAAAACCAATGGTCACAATATTCCCTCTCATTTATCAACTCTCAAAAAAGCACCCACAGCAGTAGGCTTTTCATTTATATGATAGCCCCTGGTTTCCGCCATTTCTTAACATGACCAATGTGAAAGTACCTGTGCTGGAGTCTTAACTGCTTTGCTCCAAAGCTGGTAAGAGATCTGGAAGCTCACTTATCATTTTCATTTTACTTTCATCATGCTCTATTTTACTCCAACCTTCCCTGGAGAATAAAACTACAAAACAAACCAAAACCAACAACAAAAATACCCAAATGAAAAACAACACACACACCCCACCAAAAATACCTTGGAAACTTCGGAAAATAGAGGTTCAAGTTAATGTGTGATGATTAACCCACAAAACAAACATGCGCTCAGAGTTCCGCTGTGCTGATCGCTAGACATTTTACCAGTGGAACTAGGACACTTGGAGAAGTGAAAAGACCAAGAGAGAAATGAATCTTTTGGAAGGTATTTATCCTCCAGGGTCCATAGCTAGTTAAAAGTTTAGTGAATAATCCCAAACACCTGAGATAGCACTAAACCACTCTCTGGAACAGCCTCCTTCCCTTAACACTGATTATGGATACTTACAGAGTGGGATAGGTGAATAATCCCAACTGTGCCTGTTCTTACATATGTAATTCCTGAGGCATAAACGTTTTGAGATTGACATTCACATTTCCCTGTTTCTACACTGAAGATATGCTTCTATGAATAAAATAATTTGGATTTAATGAGAGAGTCTAAATTCACCTTACATCTATGCTGGAACTGATTATCTTCAAACACACATAATAAGCCAGAACTAAACACAGAGAGATTGACTTACGCTTTGTTGACACTCTCCTTTCTTTTATCACTCAAGATGAAGATAAATGCATGTTCATCTTTGTGTGTTTCTTTGCAGTTTTTTGCCACTTCTGCACTGTTCTGAAATGCACACTATGAGTTTCAAATCTCTTTGCTGTCTCCATTTTCAGGTCTCAGCAGTTTGGAATATATGAATTACCAAATACTACATAACTATCAAATACTTTGTGTCCAGATTCTTGGACACATTCCAGGTGCTTTGCATATTTTGTAACTTGCAGCTCTTGGTATCTGGCCCCCTGGCATTTCCTCTTTTGTTGGGAGGATCTTTCAGTGGTAGAAAATTACTATTGGCAGGAGACACCTCAGGTTGTGCATAAAATGGATTTTCCTTTTCACAACCAGTGTGGAAAAACACATGAAGTAGATACCTACATATTTCACTCTTCCAGATTCCAGCTGAATCCCACTGAACACCTGCTTCTGCAAAGGAGAACAATGGGGGGTGCCTCCACTGACTCTAAATACCTTACTGCATCAGGATAGGGTGTTTTCCACAGCAGTAAGAGATACAGACTCCCTCAAGACAGGTGAAAGAACTTGTTTTCTTACTGCACATTTTATCTACTGTACAGGCAAAGTGTAAACACTGTCATTGGGCACCTTCTCCGAAGACTCGGACACCTCCGCTTAAACTGTTGGGGGATGCAAATAAATAGTCCACCCTGAATATACCTCTATACTAACAAGTTATGAGCATAAGAAACCACCATACCTTCCTCATATCAAAGAGAAAGTACCATGCATGCAAAGGTAACCCTGACCTGAGGATACACTAATATGTAAGAATGTGAGAAATGGCAAAAATGAGCAATAGGCTGTAACAACAGAACGGGGGTACCAGGTTAACAGAATTGTTAACCACTGGCAGAAGTTACGTGGGCAATGATATTCCAAATACTGAAGGTACAAAAATGAGCAAAATCAGGACAAAAGAAGAAAGGGCAAATGTTTGGTTTTGAGGGAACAAAAGTGGTAGAGAGAAAGAATTTCCAAGGGGAAATGGGCGGGGTGTGTGTGTGTGCGGAATTACTATCAAAGACAGCAAAACCATTCAGTCAGAACTGACTGGGGCACCTGTCAAGTAGCCATGTGCTTGTTCACCACACTTTGCACAGGTCAATAAAACCATCATGGCTGCCTCTGACTTATTTGGAGAGTTATAAACAGGTATTTTCCACAGCATCAGTAAGGGAATACTTGGAACACTCCACCTAACATCAGCATGGCAACAGCTCACCTTTTTCTCTCTTAGAGAAAATATTTCCAAAATTTGACAAATCTAGGTCAAATTCACCTCACTGCAACAATTCCAAACCATATTTTTAGCACTGTTCAACAAAAATAAACTACCCTACGTACACTAGTCCTTTTATAATTCTCAGTGCATGAAATCTACAGAAAATGTACAGGCTTTGTTATATAGGAAGGTTCTGAAAGCTTTTTTTATACACTTTCTAAGGATATTGTTTGCTATGTTCCATAAAAAGAGAGCTACTTATGATAAGGGAGAGGAAATGGATTGCCAATTATACACTTAGCAGCAGGCCTGTCACAACAGCTCCATTCTCAAAATACTGTCACCAAATCCATCTCAAAGAAACATTTGCTAGTAGGATAGGCACTACAGAAAAACCTAGGGACTGATCTAAATGTGACTCTAACATTCTAAACATCTGAGATTCACAAAAAGCAGGCTTTTAAATCTCAACTTGCTCTCCCATATGACCTTTTCAGCTTTCTTGGCTGGAGAAAACCTTTGGTCTGAATGATTTGTTCTTCACTGATTCTAGGCCCTTCTGATTTTAGATAGCTGTAATACTTCCATTTTCTCCCAGGAAGGTAATTTCCAGTTCAATGCACCCTTTAAGCGCTTTAAAGCTTACATGAGTGTAAATCAACACAATCAGGAAAAGGACCACCCACAGCCTTTTGCATCCCCGCCCTGTACAACTGCATCTCTTCTGGCACGTGCACTCAGTGAGCAGGATCTGGGAACTGTCCTGAAGTAATGTAAACAACTTAGGATATCTGTCATGTTAGTTTCTGAATCCAGATCAACTCCCAGATCTTGTCCATTGTATAGCCTTACAAGTATATGTTTATGGGCAGAGAAGGGGCTGTATGTGGCTCCTTCAAGAGCAGTGACAGTTTGTGTCAACTTTTACCTTAGTACAAGCCAAGAATCAAGAACTGCCCTAACTGCAAGACACTTTAAAAAAACCAAACCAAACCCAAACAAAAACCCCCTCTGCCATTATCTCTTCATTCTAAGAGCCTTTTTGGGTGTGAATAAGCAAGATGACAACAATGGCCATTTTGGATAAATTAATTGTTGATAACTTTGGACTAAATTAGTTTATAATTACTCCAGTGTAAGGCTGAAATAATTGTAACTACAACAAACAAAACCTCTCCTTGTCTACATTAATGGTTTGCATTAGTAAACATATTACCAATGGCTTTGTGTTAATACAGCTATACCAAACAGCAAAGCCCAGGTAGAGCCATGTTCAAGATGTACACCTAAACTTCAGCTGAAATCTATTTTCTCTATTAATAAAAGGCTTTAGAGTCATTCATACTTAGATCACTACTAGGAATATTTAAGATCTGATTTTCAATGTTTTTACAGGGAAAAGGCAAAAAGACTTCTGAGGAGAAAAAAAAGTTGTTGGAAACTCAGGGTTTTCCCCAGAGATTTGTTTCCTCTCAAGCTTAAGACTCATTTAGGAACACTTTTTAATACCACTATCATTTTAAAAGTTTAGAGATACAGGTTTGGTTACATAAGCAAACCAGAGGCTAAACATCTTCTTAGCAAAGAGGAAAAATTTAATATATTACCTGGTCCTCCTATATTTCATATAAGTTTAATGTACAGTGCACAAAACAAAATACTTACCAAAAAAAAGCACAGCAGAATAAAATCCCAAGGAGTTCTTAAATGCTTTTACAGGTTTGGCCATATCATGGAGAATATCAGAGAGGCCATAAATGGCAGAATCCAGTTTATATAAACTTTTTTCAAACACCACAGATGAACTCTGTTCTAAGTGACTGCAGAGAAACCTGAAGGCCCCACCACTGGGATTTGTATCAGGAAATCCTGAGAGCATGCACAAGAATTGCCCATAACACTTCTTGCTGGAAAAAGCGTTGCCTTATCTGATCAATGTATATTACTGATAGGTAAAAAAATAGTACAGTTTAATGCAGTTTGCACAAAGAATTCCAGAAATGTCTTTCCAAAGGTGTTGGGGAAATGTTCCCAGATCTATCCAGGCTTTATGCAGGTATTGCCATAAATCACAGCAGACCTGTGACCACTTATCTACATACAGCTGTCACATACGCTGAACTACAAGGATCCTTGGATTCTTTTGTCCTCCTTCAGTTACTAGATACCTTTTACAAGAATAATTATTTAGAAAGGAAATCCTTGGTCTTCAGATCCAGGCGTTTCATGGTTTCTCTCTCAGAGAAAAAATGGTCTCTTCTCAGAGAAGGAGATGCCAACACAACAAAGACTTAAAAAAGAAAAGAACAGTTACTCAAGGGTGTAAAGGGAGGCAAGTGAAATGTTGCAAACAAATCCTGAGGGAGGATTTAGGATAGTCTAAATCTTATGCATTTTAGTACTCCTGATGCATGTCTTGACTGCAGGACATTCAGAAGAGCAGCCCCTCATACTGCCTTGTGAAATGCACAAACCCAAGCATTTTCATGCTCTAACACTACATCAGCAAAAGCTCACATTATATGACTCCTTAGGGTAACATTAAAAATACACAAATCCCTAAAAATACAATACTCCTTCTCTACTGCTATGCCACAATTAAAACTTATTCAACTAAATTTTTGCTAACTAACTTTACAGAGACAGATGTTGCTTCATACATGGCAAAAAGGTTTCTTCACAACACCCTTAAGAGAGGTATCATCTCTTCTAGGTCAACAATGGCATTGTGCATTAAAAACGGCACAATGTCTAACTTTTGGCCAAAAGTGGTTATTAAATCTCTATTTTCAACCAAATAAATTCCAAACAGCTATTAAAAATCCTATTTGTAAGTTCTAACCTGAAGGAAGAAAACTGTCTCCCACTCAAAGCAAATGCAGCAGCCTCTTATTAGCGCTAATACACATTCTAGTGAAGAATGCCAGCCATGACTCAGCTTCCATTCCTCCACACAGAAGACCATAAGCTTTGACATTTGGGAAGCCCTGCAGTCACTAAGCTCTAAGTTTTCTTCCCCCTCCCCATCCCCCAGCTGCCTTGTTTCCCTGTATTTTAAAGTGGAAAAATAATGTTCTTGCAGCAGATGCTTCAGATGGAGCTGGGCCTTTAAGAAAAAGATCAAGTAAGATACACAATAAGAAAAAAATAAAAGGAAAAAAAAAACCCAGGAGCTGGCAGAAAGCAAACCACAAGCTAGACAGCATTGTTTCTGTGACTAATATTTAAACTCTGTTACAGCTATATAAAGGAGAGTAACAAGGAACCTGCAAGAATTACAGTACCAGTAGACTCACAGAAGCCATTGTTCATTGTGGGAGCGTCACAGCCAGCTCCAGCCTTCTCAGCAAGGCACTGCCAGACCCCTCGCGCTGAGCTGAAAGGAATTTCCATATTTTAAAAGACCTAAGCATGAAAAGAGAGCTATAATATTTATTTGCCCTTTAAACAACACACACACACACAGACAAAAGAAGAGGCTACGTGTGCACAGAAAGAAGTGAATATCAGGCTGCACACCAGCTACACCTTTCCCGCCAGAAGCTAAACAGGGAAAGGCACTTTAACAACCTGCCTAGAAAAACAAGAGCCCATCTTCAGACCCAGCACACAAGTAGAGATAAGGCAACCAGTAAATCTTACTACTTGCTTGCCATAAATCACATAAAAAGGCAGCTGATTAGGTCTAGCCAAAATTCAGGCATCCCGCAGATGCAGAAATAAATAGAGAAGAGCCATTTTCCACAGCTTCAGAGCGCTGCCCCCGCAGGGAGACTGGGCTCAGCCCAGCTGACAGCATTCCCAGTGCCATTAGAGACCTTTTTTATTGGAGCTCTGAAATTTAGGACAATGCGTATAGTCGTGTCAGCTCTCTTTATTAAGGCCCTTCCAAAGATTTGTTTGACACTATGTATTTTCAACAGATCACAGCATCTTATATGTATGTTAGGCAAAGCAGAGAGCATGCTGTACTTTCCCTCTTTTTCTCAAGGTTTGAAACAAAGCATCAAGAACCAAGGTATGAGCCATTTATCTGTCAAATAAAGATCAAGGATGATTAAGAGCCTCTGGCAAATAAAGATCAAGGATAGTTAAGATCCTCTGGCAAAGCTGATGGTGCAGTCTGTCCCAATCCAGCTTTAAAAAGGATTGATAGAGAGGCCCTTACTACTATTACAAAACAGAATTTTTTGAAAGTTTGAATGAAGTTCAGTAACTGTTCTTCCTGCCCATGGTAACTTCTGCTTTTCCCTTTCGCTGGTCTTCTCTAATATTTTACTTTACATGTCTGCAATGGCTGTTCAGCAGTATGCTGCTAGCTGACATTAGTAATAATTCTGCTATTCTGAAATGAGCTCCCGCTAACAACCGCACACACCCCCCAATCCACCCCCTGAACCCCACAACGAAAAGCCACAAACAACTGAAAGAAATAGTTTACACTTCTGTCTGCCAGCTTATGTTTGCAGACTGATCAAAACTTATATTCATAGTTTAAACATGTTTAAGAGCTGATGTATGAATCCAGCTCTCTGAATATCCATAAGTAAAAGCTAATCAGAAAGAAAAGAGTTGATCACAGGGAAGCAACTAAAAAATCCCATCAACTTTATTTTTTACTGAACATTTGGATTACCCTAGAAAAGAAACACTACAGTAATGTCTCTAGAGACTGCAGTTTGGGGACTCTTCATTGTAGTCTAGGATGCTTTAATAGATGACAATACCAGAATGTTTAGAAGTTATCCAGCTGAACTTTTCGCTGTCAGAAAATATGATTAGTGAAAAGGGAAAAAGGTTGGTAATTGACAAATTTTTTTTCTAAGAAAAAGAAAGGGAACAGGGAAAATGGTTTTGTTTCAGGCCTTGTTTTAATGTAGAAAACTAAATACCTAAAGTATTTAAGAATAGTATTTAAGAACAAAAAATATTTAGTTAGAATCATTATTTAATTAATAATTTTTATTAATTCCAAAAGTTAGTTTAAGAATTGCACTCACCAGAAAGTTTGTGTGTTTTTAAAATTTTTTAAAATTCCTTTTCAGGATAGAAAAAGAGTGTTTCATTTCTTTACATGTGACTACATCTCCCACAAGCTAACACAGTATGCTTGCCTGTTCCTCATCTCTTCAGCAATGAGGGTGGCAATTCCAGGATCTCCTGTTTCTTAAGAGATTTTGAGGAGAATGGAAGCATGAGAACATCGTTACAAGACCCCAAGGAGTGCACCTCGGATCTAAGATTTCAATACTCTTTGAAGTGGAAAACAAAAAATCCATCAGTATCCTGACATTTTTGTGAAATATCTTCATTTTTACTCTACTGAAAAGTACAGAGTGAAATTTCTGCCAAACCTAATTTCTGCATACAGAGCCAAGCAAAAATACAGGCGATCTCCACATAACTACATTCTTCATTCTAGTATAGGAAAGTCACCTTCCTTTGAAAGCATTACAGTCATTGCTACTTAACTAAAGGATTAAGAACCAGCCAGTTAACTAGTCTATATAAAATTAAAGATCAGCAGTGGTCCTCAGTACAGCAAAGCAGTGCACAAACTTCGTTATTCCATGCTAGGGCAAGGAGGAAATTTCATTCCATTAATTCAATCCACTCAAGCTGATCATAGTGTTTACTACCAGCATTTCTAAAACATCTAATACTGCCTCTCACTTCAGACTTTTCCTCTGGTTTAGCACCTGTAGTAGGAATCGTCAAAGTATTCTTAATGCTTGCCATTCACCAAGGCTTCTTTTCTGGAAGTCTATCATGGGAATGACTATACACTGCAAGAAACTTTGGCATCTGAACAACCGTGGTCTCTGCCTTTGATTCACTGAAGGTCATCCAAAATTTCTGAAAAGCCACTGAATAACAGTTTCAGATTGAACCTACTGAGAACTGTGGATGAGGTACCCACATCTGAGTCTGGCCCTGCATGTAAATAAAGAGCAGAACTGCACAAAAATCAAGGAGCAAGTACAAACCCCACAGAAGCATCATGCTTTATGCAGACACAATCTGCTGGTTCAGCTAGCGGTGATCTGAAGTTTCACCGCATATGTATTTCTTATGGAAATGCTCTATATTTGTTTTAATTTCTTCCTTCTTTCTTTTTTGTTTGGTTTTTGGTTTTTTTTTTCTTTTCATCTTACCCATTTCTGGTTTTCTTTTTACTTGCAATCTAGAGCAATAGTCAGAAGAATCACTGAACATATAGGGGAACCTTCATTTTAAAAACTGCTCTGCAAAATCTGCCACGGAGGCAGACACTGCCTTTATGGCCAAAACCTTGGAAATCAAATTTTGGCATCAATTATAGCATTCCCAACTACACTGGAGTGCACAGTGTACATCATAATTCAAATTATTCATATTCTAATGCATGGTAAACTAGTATGAAAACTAATTTACAGAACAGATAAAGGTCATGCGGCTCTAGAGAAAATAGAAGCAAATGGACGTTTTGTTCCTTCTCAAAGAGAATTAAACTGTTTGCACAATGTGTACTCTTCATCAGATTCTTTGTCAAACAGGTAAATACAGCAAAAAAAGAAAATTAAACCTATTGTCTTATGAACTTTTGATATCTACCTTTCAGAAATTACGAACCCTTATTTACCTGTCAACAGTTAAAGTAATAGCATAATGTTCAGAAATTACACACACAACCTTTCTTTTTTTTTTTTTTGTGTAATGTGATATGCAGTGCCAGAAGTACAAAAGCTTTTTAGGTATCCAAAAATACAGCCAGGAGTACCTATGTGTAGATTTTCTATTTGTGTCTTAAAACCAAAAAGTATAACTTTTTCTCAACTCTTTGGACTAAAACAAAACCAAGTGATTGGCAGGAACCCGTTCTAATTTGTAGATAATAGGCAGCAAAGCACCTTTCTTGGAGCTGCTGGCAGGCAGCTAGGCTCTAAAGGAGGCTAGAAATTAAGATAAAGAGAGAAGCCACCACAGTGGTTTCTATCTGCTCGAGAGAGCTCCTTAGGCAGCATGTGATGTTTTTTGCATTGCTTTTCAGGAGATGCCTTCTGCGTCTCTGGCCCCTACATCCTTTTTAGGTGACTTAAGAACCTCCTTCTAAATCCTGGTTTCTCTTTCCCATGCCAGGTGTATAAAAATTCGGCCCTATAGAACATGATTTAGAAGCTTTTCTTCAAACAGTTCATATTTTGTAAAAAAGCCCTTCTAAGTGGGAGCAAAGGAGCTACATTTAGAAAGCTAGAAAGACAGGAAAGCTATTCAGCCACAAAACAGACAGTACATGTCAGTGTTTTGTACATTAGAAGCGACACTACATCTTTCTTCATCTGTAAAAAGAGCAGTCAATGATTTAGCTGTTCATCCAAAGGCAAAAATGATTAAAACATTGAACTGGACACTTCTTGAGTAAAGTGATGGAACCTCTCATGTAGAGACCATATATATTTATTACAGCTCAGCCAAGTTCTAAAAAAGAACATGTAGCAACATATACACAGCTCCCACTGTCAAACCTTGAAGAACTTGTACAAGTCCTTTGGTAATTCAACAAAGCAAAACAAAAAAATGCCTTGAGACAGCTAAAACACTCTCTCAATAAATGTTGAAGGTTCACTTTACACCTCTGAGATGCCATTTTGTTGAATCAAATAAATCTTAAGTCTCAGAGGTGAACTGAAATTTCAGAACAAGCGCAAACGCCTGGGACGCTCTTAGATTTAAAAAGTTTTAAAGTGATTTAGAAAATCAGAAATGCTTGTATGTATTAGCATTGCAGTGTCCAAACAAACTGAGCTTGAAAGGAAGTGATTCACAGTCTTTTTATAACATGTTCAGAGGCCTCTCAAAACACCAGCAGTATACATAAAATTCAAATGACATTAATTCCTCTAGAAAATGGGGCTATACAACTGCAGCAAGATCCATCTCCTAATCAAGTAATCTAGTTATTGCCACAATGACTCCGTTCATCTTGAGATAAGAAATCACACTGGAACAGAAAGCCTTGCTACTTTAATTTGTTTCCTGCCTGCAGGCTGTGGTCCTGCACACAGAGTCCCACTGACCTCTCTTGAGCCGAGGCTTGTGGAACATTTCCTGGTGACAGGCCATATGACAGCACTTCCGTAGCTTTCAAGTTACTGCAGTCAATGCAACAAGTAAAAAAGGATGTTTCTGGTTTGTTCAAATTTAATCTACTAATAGTATTCTCCTCCTGTAAAATTTAGAAGCATATAAATAACAAACCATTACAGTGACAACTACCAAATTTCTATGTTTATAGAAAACTGGCAGTTCATAAATATTAAAGTATGCTGTTAGCAACAAAGTACAACATATAGATGCTATTTTTCCTAAAGATAGGGAAACAGTAACCATCACTGAAATAATTCATTATTTATAGACCTTTGAATTTTAAAGCCACACAACTGCACTACAGTTTTTCCATTAAAATTCAAAAAAGTATGTTTGTTATCCCTTTGATGAATGTGCTAAAGGCAATGGAAACAGTAACTACTGCTGACAGATTTCCCAATGATACAGTGATATTTGCCACTTAATCATCAATACAATTTTTTAAAATGAGTCCTAACATTGCCACATAACTATCACGTACCTCCATAAAGCCAAAATATAGGAATCCTGTCACAGCTGAAGACTGAAATCATGCATCTATAATTTGCATCATGGAAGCATTACACTGGGAAGAACTAGAGTCCAAGGCAAACTTCCCTTAGGGCTCATTACAAGGAACTTCTAATGCCTCTAGAGTTAAAAGGAATACAAATCAAATTTGGTATCTAGTCAAACTGTGCCTCCTAAGTATTGTGAGTCCTTCAGCTAATTTATATGACTTCTGCAGTCAAAATCTTTTCCTTTTCAATCTCAGTGGGTACTACACACCTCAGTTTTTCCTTAAAGTAACTTTCTTCTTGCAATGCTATCAGAAAGATCCTGACAGTAAAACATGAATGGACTAATAAAAAAAAAAGGACCAGAAGTAGTCAAACAAGCTATACAGAAGAATCAAACTGAGAAACTAAGAATATTTTCTTTAGTCAATCACCCTTTGCTACAAGAAGTTCGGATGTTGTAAGAACAGTAACAGTCATCCAGGACACTGGTTTCTATCTGAATTGTAGATGATTCTGATATGATTTTTTTAAAAATAGGAAGACTGGAAGGAAAAAATTCATCTATCAAGGTATGTTCAAACAATCATTTTCCATCTTATCTCAACAATGACCTCTCCAGCAAGGCCCTAGTAAAGTTTTTCTTGAAAGATTTAATAAAGTTGTGGAGATGAAGGACTATAGTTAGTCCTTGAAAAACATACTTGAACCCTAACTATAGTTAGGCCTTGAAAAACATACTTCAGAAGTTCTATTAGCAGGTAAATTACACTATTTAGAGTACTCTATGAGGCTTAAGCTGATTTCTCAGTTTCCAGATTCCCATTTCTTTCCTGTTAGGTACCCTTTGTTCTACACGCTCAGGAACTTTGGAGGATTTTAATAAATTGTGTCTACACTATCCTTATACAGTACCCAGGTATGTCTTTCAAACCCAAATCTGCTACTTGCCCATGTTGCTCTGGCCTTGAATCTCGCTCAAGCAATCATAAAAGTTGCCATGTTGGAATACTGCAGAAGACAAAAAGAAACTCAGGACTCTTCAGCATATAACCTCAATCAAACCGGTTTCTTTAAACAAACACTTCCTATTATTAACCTTGCACTATAGTGCACCCCCATTCTCATACATGGCATCCCTCTTCAAATACACACACTGATCTGACTGGACATTGCCACACCAGGAACAAAGTGACAAGGAAGTCCACCAAAACCTGGTCCATGCACTCTTTACTGGAGCTAGAGCATGCCTCATTTGTACTGTGATGAAGATGAAACACTCAAATAATCTGGCCACAGTACCCAGTTCCACATGCTCCTACTCACCAGCTTTCACCCACAGCAACCCTCAAGACTGGAGCTTTTGATCCAGCATTGTTAGCCAAGGGGTAATGTTCCTGCCATGACTGTCAAACAGTCCAAGCCTGCCCAGCAACCATCAGCATCCCACAGATGGCTAGCTGGGTGAGGGTTTATAACTTCACTACTCTTGAATGAATTGTTAAATTATCACTCAGAATCTTCACTGCAGTTTATGTCTCAGAATAAAAGCTGTCCGTAGTTTTTCCTGTATGGAAAGCAGAAGCTTGGCAGAGAGAGAACTGAAGAGGTTGTCACAGCTGCTTAGTTTTTCAGTTACATGTGGTATCCTGGAAACACCTCCACAACACAGAATGTGTACATGTTATACAGCTTCCACTGTATTAACAATACTCTTATTTCCCCACAGATACCAGGAGAAGGCTGCAGAGAAAGGGAGCTCTTTCAGGCTAAATAACAGGGAATCTTCCCTCCATATGTAGTTCAGATGAAGACAAAAGGATAGCACGAGCATGTGGTTACCAACAGTTACTCTTCTGTATTTTCACCTAGTGGGGTTTTTTGTATTATTATTTTGCTTTAATAAGGCTATAAGTAACCTTTTGCTAATAAGGAAAATCAATTTGCTTCTGGCAAACAAGTAGGCTAGCAACAAAGGTGAAAATTCTGATTAATCTCTCAACAAACAGTTGAGACTTGGAAAATACTGCTTATAGAGAAAACCCTTTGTGTCAAATATATTAAGTGTGGGCATCTTCAGAAGTGCTTACAATGTTCTTATCAAACCATCAAACCTTGTCAAAACTTGCGCAGTTTCAGATTTTACAGTAACCTTGAATCACAGCCTGTGTTGTCAAGAATTCTTTTTAAAGACAATTGTGAGAGAATCTGCTTTGTTAAAACCTTTAGCAGATTTTTTTAAAGTTAGAATTGAACTCCAAATTCAATACATGTGATTCTTAAAAAAGAAAAAAAAAAGCAGCAAAAAGCAGCAGCTATAAATACTTTAAAATACCAGAGTATTCACAACAGGAATCTAGAAACAAAATCAGCAACTTGTGGTATGTTCAAAGGTTGCCTTTTGGGGAACTTCCTCTAGTGAAATCTCTGAAATACTGCATTATTTGAACATGTAACAGAAATATCACTTTTTTAGTGGAGTTCTTTCATAACTCCAAATTCTAAGTGCTTATGAAACAATCAAGAAAAAAAATTAATCTTTGCCAGTTTTAGCTCTTTTCCAAAGATTACCAGAAGTAAGGAGGACTAATCAGAAGACGTACCAGCTCACACCAGATAAACTGCTCTGTGTTAACTTCCCAAGACAGTGTTGTTTGCTACTATAGAGACTTCAGTTATTCTTTCTTATTAGCTTCAATAGTATTTATTGTCCAGAAAACTAGAGAGAAGAGCAGAAGAGGACAGATAGCCAATGTATTCTTCCTCCACATCATCATCTTTAATGTAACTTCCTCATATTCAAACAGACATCAGGAGATCACTTTGACAGAGCAAGTTCCCTGATCATTCTAAATGAAGGAGGAAAGGGGTAAAAGACCTCTGTGTCATAAGTATTTGTGTCCAATTCTGCTAAATTAAAAACAAACCCAAAACACTATTTTTTTAAATTTCTGCTTAGGAGATAAATACGTCCTTTAATAGGAAACATGGAAAATTCTGTCAGAATCTGGATCTGTGCTGAACTGCAGCTAATGTAAGAAAGATTTACTTGCACAAAAGGCAACCGTTAGCTCCTATAAGAATAGTGGCAGTCTGTAGTATACAAAGTTCCAAACAAGAACAGCTCAGAGCACATTATGATTTAAATATCTCAAAGGAATTTCTAGAATCAAAAGCAAGATGAACTTGCCCAGGAGATTTCAGTCAGTTAATGAAATCATGAAGAGCCTCCAAATTACACTGCAGGACCAACCTGGCAGCCTCAACACACCTGGAGGGGGGGCAGGGGGGGAAATAAAAATTGTGCAACACAAGCACTTCTCCACTTTTCTTCAACAAAAATATTCAAGATATCCATAGCATGTCAAATACATTATAACAGGGAAAAATATTTTTTAAAGAGTTATTTATTCTTGTATGAATTTATCCTTTCCAATTGTTCAGATCAGTGGCTGATTAAATCATAGACCTGTTCCTCTAAATTAGATGCAAAGACAAAAACCATGAGGACTGCAGTTGAGTTTCTCTTAGCTCTGTTTTTCTTACTTGCTGTTAAGCTATCACAGTTTACTGCAGCACACAATACACTGCACAACATATCTGCAACACAGAACTATTAAACCACCCATAAGCTGATGTAACACTGACACAAGCTGAAACAGCATACACCATACTAGATTTGCTTCCCCCCTCCCGTTTTTCTTACAGAGGCAGACTTGAGCAAACTAAGTTTCAGTCTTGCTCCTCAGCTGAGCTTTCTTAGAGTTCAAGAGGACTCAGACCAAGGATATCTATCCTAAAGTCACCTCAGACTTGTTATGTTTGAAAATTCTGCCAAATGATGTTCTTTCCCCTTGGTCTCTGCATGCTAACTAAAAAGTATTGCAAATTCCTTACTGAATCTCACAATAAATTGTTGTAAGACCAGACCCACAAAAACTCTGAAGTCAGAGATCAGTTAATGTCAGCATAGCCAGAAGCAGCAAGTTGTCCCACAATATTTGGGTTTAAATTGGAGATGATGACTATGCCCAGCTCAAGAAGGCAGACTCAAAGAAAGTAGTTTAGCCCTAGATCACATTGCACAGGGACGTGATGAACCTCCATTCTGGAGATACTTGAAGCTTTACTGAACAAGGCCCTTAGCAACCTGATCTGGCCTTTGCATTGACCCTGCATTGAGTAGGAGGTCTGACCATTTGATCTCCCAATCTGAATGTTTCTATGATATATATTGCTCGATGCAAAAACCTCCATTAAGTACATGTGCAAGTCTGGATGGTGCTGGATGACTAGATATGCATTCACATACACACTAGTTCTATTCCCTATAATGCTTTTGTGTGTAAAAGCCTTGCCAGGTACTCTATAGTTGACAGCTCTCAAAAAAACCACAACATACAAAGAGTGTTCTTGAGATTATGGAGAAGCCATGGGATAACTTATAACTACATGCAATAGCAATCATAAGTCTTACTAATACTTTGCCTCTGGAAAGTCAGAACAATTTAGAATGCTTATTGTCAACCCTGATTTCAGAGAAGAACCTTCACTTCCTATAGAAAAAACTGCATTTATGATGTATCCATTCAAAAATCAGTGTTCAAAGGCAGCCTGAGGATCTCCTAGCTATTTAACAGCTAGATACCTTTCTCTGATTTGTCACGCTGTTGCAGCAGAGCTTCACTGACCTTGGACCACATCTGGTCTGGGCAAGATGCAGATTCTTTGCTTTTCTCAAGACCAAGTCTGAATTCTACAATGCAATCCCGAGACACCACACAGAATAAAAGAAACATGGTTTACAAACCATCCCTAAGGAGGGAAGAAATCCCTAACTTTAAATTCAGATTTCTGAAGAACTTGTGTAAATTCATGTCAGTTAATGAGGCTGAGCTGTTCTAAATCAGATGAGGAGAGTCTGGTCCTGAGAGTCTCATTTTCAAAATGTAATGTGCCATATATTTATCAGAGCAGGACTCCATTTTGTTAATGTTTGTTTATTCTGTTACCCCAGCATTTAGAAAACTGTTTTCATGTCCAAAACATTTAGTGTTATTGCTTGTTAGGGTGTACATGGAGCTGTAGAACTCAGAGCTTAATTCCTAAAACTAGTTACGCATGTTCTGTAACTTCTTCATGGATCTCTTATAGAGCAGTCAGACTGCAGGCTGAATACTCGATTCATAGAAAGAAATAGCTGTATTACATGAAAACATGGTAAAATGCTGGACAGGAGCTGAGTAACTGCCACTCCAGCCAGAGCTTTGGCCTCAGGAAAACCACCCCATTTGGCCACTGAGATTCAATCACATTGCTTGACTACAATTTTTCCTCCCTCTAAAGATTTGCCCTAATAGATTTTTCTCTAAATTTCTTAAAGACTGGAAGGATCTCTTGCGAAAGGGCCAGAGGTCAGAGCTTAAGACACACATTTCTGAAGTCCTCTAACCCCAAAACCTGCTAGACAAAGGTCTGTCAGCATGGAGGTTCTTTGATTCCATATCACCTCAGAAGTCTACCTCCCATGTCATACAGGCCTACTACATTTATTCTCCTACTGACTTCCTTAGTTAGTTGCTACCTCTGGTGCTCTCCCCTACACCTCTGGGGGAAGATGGTATAGATTATTTTGCTCTTCCTAAGCATTTACCAGCACCTAATTAATTGTATCCCCAACTTTGTGTCAGGTGCCCACACAGAAGCCCAAACTCATAGGATAGCTAACTGTGAGGTTATAAAGCAAGGAAAGGGGGATGAGGATGCACTACGTGCTCTTTTTCTCAAACATACAGAGAACAGCGAGGTATTCATTTTCTACTGAAATTTAGAATACTCTGAAAGAAAAAGCTACCTATGCACCCATACCCCATTTTGTCATTTTGTCAGGCTCTTATATCAGCTATTCATGCCTAGTCCCCTTGCATAGTTCCTCCATCCCTATTAATATTTTTAAAAGTCTACTGAGACTACTATACTGAAAAAAAGAGAATCATCTTATAATTTGAGACATATAAGTTGCTATGTTTTTGGAAACTGAATAGAATTCATTAGAGACATACATTTACCTCTAGCTTCTGATCTTACTGCAATTACCAAGTCTTCAGAACACCATAATGAGAGTTTTAATAAAAACTGGTTCCTATATGCTGAAGCATTAATTCTTGCGAAATGGAAATCGCCTTATGAAAACGAGGATGAATAGGGTGTAGGACATCACAAATTACCTTTGGTAGAAAAAGCCTTTTGCAAAAAAATCAGGCAACTAAGATGCTTGCTATAGCATCTGCTATAATTTTTTATGAATGGACTTATTCTATCATTTTCTTTTGTAGAATAGAACCTAATCCAATAGAGAAGTAACATATCTCCTGTGTGATTCTGAATGTCCTTCAGCTTCCCTTAAAACAAACAAGGATCAAGGGGGTTCAGCACATCTTAGAACTCATTTCTGTTCTTGCAAGATGAGTCTCATACATACTGACAGGATCATGCTGATGATTGTATGGAACATCGAGAAGTTGAAAAGAGGTAAGAATGAAAACCCTAGTGATTTCTATAAAGCCACAATACAAATCCAAGGTTTTTATTAATTGTCATATCCTTCCAATTAATCTAAACAAATCCTACAGTAAATTCATCGCATTTAAAAATTATTAGATGGTCAGCAATTGAGGATGCAACCTGATGTCCATATACTGCACTTTTTATTTTCAGAGGGTAGTCAGGGCTTTCTGATGACGACAGGACATGCAAACCAAGGCAGACACAAAAACCTTCAAAATCAAAAAAATTAGTTGCACATTTGTGCATCATTATTAAGAAACAGTGAAGAAACAGAAACAGGATACATGCTTGCAGAACACTTAAAAGTAAATGCACAAAGTGTTCCACACAGAAAACTCCCAAGTTCCCCCAGCCCTTGTGAATGAAGGCAGTTAGCCGTCTGCTTTGTAGCACAAGTAATTAGAGTACCTTGTCTCTTTAGAGTTCAAAGTTATGGGTGTTTAGAAACATAATTTTCAAAGTCACATTGTTTCATATGTCTACAGACTAATTAACTGTGACAAGCTGACCATTAGGAAAAAGCATTCATACACATGACAGGATGACAGATATTTTAGACACAAATGCAATGCCATCATTAAAATAAAAGATACAACAGGTTTAAGTTTCAATTAGAGACATTTTAGGATACAGTAATAATTTTCAAACCAATGAACCCTTTACACTAGGAATACAGTGTTCCTTGTTTTAAACAGTCATTCTACTCTCCAAGTGATTTAATAAGAAGGTATTCTGTGCACTGTAATCTGTTCTCTATTCAGCCTTTACTGACTGAAGCAAGGGTTTACTACTTTTATTTTCATTTAGCTAGAAAAATGAGAGAGGATAGGAAAGCTAGAACATATTGCAAAATATTTTTTCAATCAGCAACATAAACTGATCCCCAACCTTATAATCCTTAATTCTAAGGGCACACGAAATTGAGTTCATATTTCTATTTTAAAGCCCAAAACCTGGAATATTTGAAGGAAGAAAAACCCAGCAAACCACACCTCATATTTCCATTTCTTTTGTATCCTTCATACCAAGAAAATGAAGGTACTCACCTACCCTGTTTTACTCTATTATGTTAGAGGACTTCCACAAATATGACTTAGCTGAAATTCCAGACTATTCTGAAAACCCGTGAGCTTTCGGGACAGCCTGGAGGTCATGGGCTTAAGCTGCCTCTCACCTGACTGTCAGAGCTTGGCATGTATGGTAGATTTAGCCCATCTCATGCCATAAATTTCAGTAGCCTTCTAAGGAAATATTACCATGGATGCATCTTTTCTTTCAACGCAGCAGCTAAGCTCATGTCCAGAAACTACAGGCATGACTGCAAACATCTTATGAGGCAGCTTTGCACTGTTGTGAAGATGTATGGGGAGAAGTATTCTATGGCTAGTGTTGCAAAACACATCCTACAAAGTTCTTTTCTGAAACACGTTCTTTGAGGGGCTTGGTTAGACGGTTTTTTGGTAGTTTGGGTTTTTGCGTTTTTGTTTGCAGATGTGACTTTGTTTCTATTGTTTGGGTTTTTTAAAGATTAAGTGTTCTAATATTCAATAAAATTGCAGTTTTCCAACATGAAAAAATCATCTTTTGCTTGGGCAAGGAAAATAAAACGCAACAATTAACTTTCATTTGTTGAAGCTCAGTAACAGAGAGTCCCAGCACTGGTTTGTTACCATACATGGGAACACAAGCTGAATCTAACAAAACTAACTTCCAGATTAGCATTTTTCCACAATCACCCAAAGCCACAGAGTCCTTGGACATGTAAATATTCTGTCAGAATTCTAGTACAAGTTTGTACCATTAAAATAAAATTTTGTACAGCTCCCCTTTTTGCACATGCTTCTACTCAGTAAGAGCTCATAACAACTGTACTGATGCAAAAAAAGAGCTGGTGTGGGTATACCATTTCCTTTCCTGGCCTCACAGCATAGGAGGCTACAGACTGAAATTCAGTACAACTTAGTGGATGTTTTTCAATTTTACAAACACCCCTGAGATGCGATCCCAGCACATGGGAGAGTCAACATGCAAACCACAGAGCAGGAGAGAATGTTTTGTACCATGTGAAGACTGACACAGTGCAAGTATATTCCCACAGATCAATGGGAATCAAAGGTATTCCTCATATTTACTTGTTGCATAGAGATTACCCTAAAACAAGGGAAACACTTTTTCTAAATAATCTTCACAAAATGCCCATTTTGTTCAATGCAGAAGCTCCTGTTTTTTCCACACCAAGGTTAGATACAGCCTGAAAAAGTTCATATCCATAGGGATGTTACACAAAGGCTGGGATTTTTTGTTTGGTTTTTTGTTCAGGTCTTAAATCTGTATCTAAACGACACAGGGGAGAAAAAAGATGCAGGACTCAGTATGAATCTGCTCTGTGGTACTTAATACCACCATTTTAATCCTTCTGAAAAATGTTACATATTTCAGGGTCTGGAAAAGCCAAGTGTAAAAAAATCAATGTGTAGTAAGTGATATCATTGCCATCTACAATTTTGTTAGATCCTTAAATATACGTTTCTTCTGTAGAGTCTGGCATCAGTGTAATAAGCAGGGACTACTTAAGTACTATGCAACAGAAAGTATCAACAATCATATACAGTAATAATGACAGTAACAGCTACTTACACAGGCTTAAACAATTTTTAAAAGCCCTGTTTGCATTGTGTAGTAGATCCAAACAGTGGAAACCTAAGGTAACTTGACAACCTCAGTATACTGCAGCAGAGCTGTGCTGAGATTCTGAAGTTCTCGTGGAGGCAAAAATATATGCAGAAATAGCCTATAAAAGGAACATAAGCAGGATATATGAACAGCTACCCTGGAATATTTATTATCATTAGCAGTTAGTTATGGGACTTTGCTGGGTAGTATGTTTCTTCCAGATCATCATGTTTAATAGCACCCAATAGACAGTCCTTCCTAAAATCATCTCATCCTTTTACACCCTTGTATAGTTTTTCTGAATTTTAAAGTATCCTCTGACAATTGATGAAATTAAAAAAAAAAACAACTACTTATTGTATGAAAAAATAACCTTCTTTTGTTTGTCTTAAGCATTCAATCTGACAATTTTCTAATTTATGTGCTATGGAAAATAGGGAATGATATTTCCCTAGTAACTTCTCATAATTTTACAGGTCTGTATCACATTCTCTTAGTTTGACTCTTCTATATAGAGCAGCCTTAGGCTCTTCAGTCTCTGCCCATGTAATAACTATTCCATAGACCTAATCTGCTCTAATTCTACTGTATGCTTTTCAAAGTATAAACTACACTTATTTCATCCCCTTTCAAGCTCATTCATAAATATGTTAAATGACAAAATCTCAGAATCAAAGTGCTAGAAGAAAATTCTAACAGTTGCCTCTCTCTATTGTAAGAGATGACTATTTTTACCTCAACTTCATTTCCTTCCTTTAAGCAAATATTCGTCAACAGGAAGACCTTTCCACTTGCTTCATCAAGCTTAATTTCTTCAAGAGCTGTTTATAAGGGCTCTTTTCAAAAGACAGGGTACTGTACAAAGCAGATCACACACATTCATGCTCTGACACAACTCAAAAACTCTAGGAAAAAAAAGTCTAGCAGATTGGTGAGGTATAGCTTATCTTCCATGTGGGGAAGGTGGGCTAAAAATCCCTTTTATAAGCAAGTTTAATCCATGTTTTTGAAACGGATTTGAAATTATTTTTTTTCCTATTTATAAGTTTGGCTTGTTTTTTCCTTCGGATCTTTAAAAATATGTATAAATTTTCATTTCTAAATTCTAAGACCAAAGTAACATACTTTCCCTCTTAGCTCAGTGATTTTATAACTGACAGATCTCTTAAAACTCTTGAATGGATAGCTTTCACCCTTGAGGATTGTAATATTAATTTTACCTTTTATAATTAATAAAATTATACAATATTGCAAAAAATCTCCCTTAATGTCAGATCAATAGGACCTTAGACCTGCTTCCTGTAAGTAGAAGTTCCAGTTGAGAACAGGCCTGTGTTGTCCTGACCACTAAACTGAATGGTAATGCACCTCAACTTGGATTAGATTAAAAACAAACTACGCTCCAGCATCCTGTCACTTACTGGTTTGCATTTTGTTCTCTTTGATGCAAACACCAGAGTATTTATATTTTCTGTAGAATTTTTTGGGCATAGACAGGTTTTGGGGGTTTTTTTTGTTGGTTGCTGATTTGTTTTTTGGGGTTTCTTTGGGAGGTGGGGGTGGTTTTTTGGTGTGTGTGGGGGTGTTGTTTGGGGTTGTTGTGTTTTGGGTTTTTTTGGGGTTTGGGTTTTTTTAAATAGCATATTGCATACCTATGAAGTAAAGCAAAATGAATAATGTAACTACACCTTCTGCCCTCAGTTACAGGTGCATAGCATCAGTATAATATTAAACTCCAGTGGAGTTTCTCTAAGCTTTCATTGGTATAATTAAGACCAAAGTTTAGTAGCAATAAAATAAATAAATTGAAACATGGTTATACAGTTAATTTTCAAAATTGCATATCTTAATAAATTTATCTTTGTATTGAGATAATAGTTTCAGCCATTACACAGCTGATGATTTCAGTCACAATTCACACTGTTTTGCACAGAACCAGAGATAAGGAGGAAAGGTGGTCCAGCATAGATCTAATTATTGAATGACCAATATAAATAAAGGCTATAAACCCAATAATAGTTGCAGGCATTCTTTCTCCTGAGACCATAACTTGGGTTGTGCCAAGAAGTTAAGAATAATCTTAAGTATATGACATTCTTTCTTTTTCCTCTAATCTTTTGCATTGCAAGTAGTGCTAGCAGAGTACTACGTCCTTGGAGCACAATTATTTCAGTACTCCTTTTAAATCACTGCAGTTATACATCTTCTACACAGAGATTCACATAAACACTCAGCTGTTGCCTTTGCATACACATTGCACTAGGAGCAACATCCTTTGCTAGAAATTATATTAAGATACATGTGAAATCAATGTCAGCATTTAAAATCATAGACTTGTAGGAAGGTTTAGATTGGAAGAGACCTTGAACATCACCTAGTTCCAATCCTTCTGATATGGGCAAGGATACCCTCCACTAGACCAGATTGCCAAAGCCCCATCCAACCTTGAACATTGCCAGGGAGGTGGCAGCCACTTCTCCCGGCAACCTGTGCCAGTGTCTCACCACTCTCACAAAGATGAATTTCATCATCAAAAGAGTGGTGAAGCATTGGGACAGCCTGCCCAGGGAGGTGATGGAATTGCCATCCCTGGAGCTGTTCAAAAATCTGGTAGACATGGAGCTTCAGGAGATGGTTTAGAGGTTACAGTGGTGCAGGGCTTGATGATCTTGAAGGTCTTTTCCAACCTTGATCATTCTATGGTTCTTCCTAATATCTATTTGAAATCTTCCCTCTTTTTATTTTAAACCCACTGTCCCTTGTCCTATCACTACATTCCCTGACAAACAGTCCCTCTCCAGCTTTCTTGTAGGTCTCCTTTTAGATACTGGAAGGCTGCTCTAAAGTCTCCCTGGAGCCTTCTCTTCTCCAGGTTGAACAAGCCCAATGCTCTCAGCCTGTCTTCATAGAAGAGGTGCTCCAGCCCTCTGATCTTCTTCTGGAGGCTGAAACACTTCCCCCTCAAGCTGCTCTTCACATTACTTTTGCTGCAGGCCAGGATACAGCCGGCTTTCTGGGCTGCAACTGCACATTGCTGGGTCATGTTTAGTCTCTTGTTCAACACCCCCAAAGTCCTTCTCCTCAGGGCTGTTCTCATTCCATTTTCTGCCCAGCCTGTAGTTGTACTTGGAATTACCCTGTCCCACATGCAACACCTTGTGCTTGATCTTGTTGAACTTCATGACGTTAGCACAGGTGCACCTCTCCAGCCTGTCGAGGTCCCTCTCGATGGCATCCCTTCCATCTAGCATGTTGACGATACCTTGGTGTCATCAGCAGACTTGCTGAGGGTGGGCTGAATCCCACTGTCCATGTCACCAACAAAGATGTCAAACTGTGCTGATCCAAAGATTGATCCCTGCACGCCACTCGTCACTGATCTCCACCTGGACATCAAGTCATTAACTACAACTCTTTGAGCATGACCATCCAGACAATTCCTTATCCATCAAGTGGTTCATCCATCAAATCCAGGTCTGTACATTTCTGAGAGAAGGTTGTGCAGGACAGTGTTAAATGCTCTGCACAAGTCCAGGTAGACGATATCAGCTGCTCTTCCCTTATCCACCAATGCTGCAACGCTGCCTCAGAAGGCCACCAAGTTTACTAGGCACAGTTTTTCCTTGGTGAAACCATGGTCACCAATGACCTCATTATTTTCCATATGCCTGAGCAGTTTCCAGGAGGATCTGTTCCATGATCCTGCTGGGCACAGAGGTGAGACTGACNTAATGAAGGTTTTCTTTTCAACCAGGCAGTGATGGAACTTTTAAAGATATATGGGATAACTGATCTATTTTTAAAAAATATCACTGCATTAAAAAAAAAAAAAAAGGCCTCCCTGTTCCTGGTTTTTCATCATTAATGTTTATATTTTCTAATTCTACCAATTAGATGTACTAAAAAAAGTTGTAATTTAAAATCCAATTGCTTAAATTCAATTGCATCAGCAGCCGAATGAGCTCTCAAATGATCTCTCAAAATTCTGGAGTCAGAGGTAACCAAGTTTAGGTATTTTTCAGACAAATTGGCATGGGATTAATTAAATTTGCAACATTTTTATTTTCTTGTTTTGAACCCAGATAATCTTTTGTTCTGCTCAGTTGACTTGCCTTCTAGCACTTACAAATTGAAAAAGAGAGATCAACATCATTAGCATTCTTTGTACCTCAACCAGATAGTAACACACTTTTCTTACTGTGAGTACAGGATTTTTAGATACATCTTAAGGGGGATTATAAGTATAGTAGCACATGATATTTCTGCAAGAGTTTTATCAGTAGTAGAAGTTAATAAGGGGGAGCGAGCATGAATTACTTCTATTATTGTGCAGCATCTCTGGCAATTCTTTTTCCTCCTAGGTTTTATTACAATAATAGGAAATATCCATGTCCCATTGTGGCAAAGTTTTTCCACTAATATCAATAGGATTTGAAGTCTTGAACAGTTTTATTAAAGATCCTTGCTTATAAACATTCTTCTAAATCATTCCCTATGCATTTGTGCTGAAGTTTAGGACTAATTTTATCTTTTTATTTATTTGTTAAAACAACAGCAAACTTCTGTGGCTTTTCTAGTTTGGAACATTTGAAACTTTCTGTCAAAACAGTACCCTAAACTAAATTTGCTGTAGCAGCTATATATACTGTGCTGTGACCACTGCACCTATCATGACCACACAGCAACAGGACAGCTAGAAGGAGAGGGGAAAAATGCACACACCCTGCTCTGCTTTGGTTAAGAAGTACAGCTAACTCTGCTTTTCCAGAGTTGTTTGTGCATCTCAGCCTCAGGTGATAAAAGATTTTCTTGCTCTTCTCAGGAAATGAAACAAATCCTCAACACTACAGTACTGAACTTCAGGAAGCTTCTTGGTTCTCTGGAGATTTTTCCTATACATGTGCCTCAGAGAGAAGCTCTTCCCCCACGAGTCAGATATTAAAAGGCAATTCTGAACACCTCTTCATATTTCATATTGTATAGCTAAGCTTTTTAGCAAAAGGAAAAGCATAAGCAGCTCTCAGGAAAAAAAAACCCAACAAAACTATAAGGCTAGTGTCTGACCTGGTTTAAAACTGAACATTGACAATGGCTCTCACTACAGAACTTTTTTTTTTTTTAAATACAATATCTTATGTGCACAGAAATACAGACAAGTCAGAAATTGCTGCACAAAGTGAACTGTAATATCCAGAAAAATAAACTACATTAACTATGTGTTCCAAGTACTTCATCACAATATATACGCAGGGTTAGCTGAAATAAAGACAATGGTCTTCAGAAGTTTTCTCCACAGACCAATAATTTGTCAGCAGAAATTGTATTATGGTTCTGTGGATGCTGAGTTTGAGATTTGTCATTCTCCAATAAGCAAAGCAGACAAGGTTAATTCTTGGGATCTGGTCCTGCACATAAGTACCCCACGCTCCCTCTGCAACGTACTGCCTTAACCAACAGTGTTCATGACCACATTTGTCATTTATTTCTGAGCCTGAGCCTTTTAATCTTGGAGCTAAGGGAATCATCCCTGCCCACAATATCTGAGGCACATATTTTTCAATGTTATAAATACAAAAAATTACTAGTAAAATTACTCCAATGTTTGTGAAGATAAACCCTTCCTGGAAGCGGCTGGCTCCACGAAGAAACCAAAAGATCAAGTTAAGGAGGGCATATGCCAAATAATTTAATCTAAGCATTTAGTCTCAGTCCTCCCCACCACCAGTAAGCTTGCAAAGCACAGGGGATATACTGATGTGACAGGTACAGTCTGCAAATCCTCATTCCTTAAAACAATGCTTATAGCATTCAGTATTCACCATGCCAGTGCTGTACAACTCCTCCATGTTTATTGCAGACAAAATTGCTTGTTGCATCACAGGCAAAAAAGGATGACTTTCATGACCACAGGAGAGGTCAGTGTTTCAGAAGATATTTACAAGACCCCTTTTTCTGTAGCATGTGAGAATTCTTAGAAATATTAACTAATATTTCAGCATGTTCCCCAAGGAACTGGAATGTCAGCAAAATAAGCAACTCTACTATCCTTCACCTGTTACACCAAGAAAAATCATGACAAAATTCACACAAGAATTCTGCTTGTCTGGTACTAAACTCTCCTCAATGTCAGCCCAGCATCTGAAATGGAAACATTCTGTCCCGAAATGCAAGATAACCCTTTACCACACAGCCTTCTCTTTACCAAGCAGGTAAAAAGCAAAACAGACTTCACTGCTGTTGTCAGAAATAGCAAGTCGTCCCAAACATTAACAGGAACTGCAGGTCCAAAGAGAGTAAGAATATGGCAAAGAAATAACTCCAGGTCACAAATTGGAACACCTTCTCTAATTGATCAAGAGTGAAAAGGGGTTAAAACTAGTATTGCACAAAATCAGGATACTTTGAGCTCTTCGAGTGTACTTATGGCTACAGACAGTTAAACTGAGAGTATTTTCCATTGCTGATAGTGCCTTTTCTAGTGCTGTTCAAATCCTTTAAGTTTTCATGGTTTGGCTAATCCTATTTCTTTTAAAATCACATTAAGCCCTTCCATATGTCTTATGAATATTGAAAAGAATGAACACACACCTTGCAAAGACAGCAGAGTAAGTCTCACACGAGGAGAAATGAGCTGGCTAGAATCCATCAGAGCTGCATTTACCTCCAGTACACAGCAATGAAATACACAGTTAAAGGACTGAGCAACCCCCAGAACAGTTTCCAGCTCCATTGCTACAGCTCTTGATTATGATACGTCCCATCAACAGCCTAGGCAATAGACACTGCACAACACTATTTTTCCAGTGTATTGACATCAGACATAATAATTCCTTTACCAGCCGGAACATAAACCTTTTAAATGCTGCTGAAAGCTAAAAGGAAAACCCCACATCAAAACAAACAAACAAAAAAAAAACAAACTCAAACCCCCTAACCCCCCCCACACACAAACAGAACACTTCTGGATGTGCTAACAAGCTTCAGTTGAAGTCAGTTTTCCTTGCCCTGCCATACCATGCTAAAGCCATACGCTGCTGCAAGCTGAGCATCTCCAGTTTTTACATTACATGCTTTTGTGAACAGCAAACACCTGGAGTTGGAAGTGGGAATGCTGCATTCCATACTGCAAGCTAAATTTTATAATTACATTCAAATGCACTTAACAGCTCTGTGCAAGGATTTGTGAAGTAGTTTATTAATAGCCCTGAAATCCGTTGTTCAGCAACGAGGCAGTTCAACTGCTACCCAGAGTGACACACTAACATTTTTGAACCCCAATCTATACGGGCTGTGTTCAGGACTTAATAGATGCATCAGTCTGTGACCAATTCATTCTCAGCAATTCTGCTGAGGCTGAAACCAAGGACAGGAATTAGTGCCGGTTTTGATGGTAAGTTTTTCTAGTACAGATGCTTCTTTACCAAGAAATGGACTGGTATCACCAATCCACTCTACAGTGATCAATTAAGTCAATATTTTCCATCTACTAATAAATTAACTTATGACTACTGCTAAGACTGAATTGAAATGAGGAGCCTAAAGATAAAAGACAGGCATACTCCAGTTCTAAACTGCTAAACTCTCAAAACTACCACTTTTCAGACTTTTCTTTACTTGCCAAGGCAAGTAGTATCAGTCTTACTAACAGAAGTGACTGAACCCTATTAGTTTTTTCACCCCACATATTGCTCTCTCTTGAACCTCCTCAAGTCTGAAGGTTCACCTGCTGCAAATTGCTGGGTTTCTGTATACACAACTCAAGTGCATAGACCAACCTGCTCTTAACTTTTTAAATACTGTGAGAAACTAATTTTCCTAGA
>VZTU01030463.1:0-15762 GCA_013400835.1 Zapornia atra
GTGTCTTCCAATCAATACATCCTATGATTTTACCATTCTATGAAGTTAGTACCTTCCAAGTCTACCCTGGCTGTCAAACTATCCTGATTTCCCAAGACTTCTGATTTTCCGTAGAGTTCTAATTCTTCCACTGTCATTCAGATCAGAAATTTTGTCTTTCATATCTTCACTCTTTTGCACCCAATTTCGGCTGTTGATGAAAGGAGGAGTGAGAAGAAGGTCAGACACACAAGAGTACATAAGAGTACACAAGCACCAACCTAGCAGTGATGGCAGTAGGCTGTATAGGTCTATGTACCCCTGTTGCTTCAGTTTTAAATGACTGGTGCTTGTTGTTTGGGATGGATTTTTTTTTCTGTGGGGGGAACAATAGTGAACTTTGAATTTCCTTAATGTCTCCTGAATGATTGTGTCATAGGTGGGAAATCTAGACATGATTTTTACCCTTATTTTGAAGCCTTCAAAATTGCTGTAGATGACAAAGTTAATGTGTGTTTGCCAGTGAGATTGTGAATGAGACATCTGTTGCAAAAGGGTCTAAAAAGACCTAGGAAACCATTTTCTCTGGCATGTGTCATAGTGAGGTTTTCCTAGACTTCTAGTATTCTTGTTGCCTTTGTTTCTTACAAACGCAATGCTAATCTGTGCTTATCAGAGCATCCAGACTCAGTGTCGTCCAAGGCATTGCTAATTTGTGGGTGCAGATTTAGCAAAGGTGCTCCCTAAGCCCAGAAGGACAAGTCACTGAGAGGTCACTGGTTAAATGGTTAAATCTGCTGCCTCTACAGAGATGCAAAGAGAGAGCAAACATTTTCAGCTTCACTTGTTTCACCTCATCTCCCAGCTCCTGATAGGTTTCAACATTGCCTAAGGAAAAGCTTTGTTTAACAGTTCTGAAGACCTTTTGAGGTTAAGCTTTTACCTGATGAATTAGAAAAAAAAGCCCCCAGAACTAGCTCTAGCTCGTAGCCAACAGCAGACTCAAGAGTTTGCAGCAGTACCTACAAGCCTTGCTCTAGGTTCTGGCCAGTTTTAATTTCCACTTACCTCTTCATAGCTGTTTTGGTGTTTGCCTGCAGATGAAGATGATTTGCTTGTTCTACTATAAATGAAATATTTTGTGTCTACCCCTCAAAATTAATCTGCAGATGTGAGCTATACAGATGATGTTAATAGTTCCTTTTCATGGAGTTCTCTGGGTTTTTAACAGATTATTTTAACAGATGGTGCCTTTTCCCAGTTTAGCCTTCTCTGATACAAAACTACTAACAAGTTTATGTTTCCCTTTGCACTTGACACCATCTATATAGATTATGTTATGACCCCTGTCTTGTCTATTTTCTGTAGAGGTCACCTTAAACATGTTAGTGCAGATGATGGACTTGAGAGCAAATATCTTGGGATATGTGCATGGGAACAAGCCTCCAACTTGATATGGGGTTTTGTACCATAGCATGTCACTAAATATTTGCATACAAGTAGAGGCATTTTAAAATGAGAATAAATATTACTTTCCCACTTACTATGGATAAGAACAGCAGTGTTGTATAACTTGTTGAAAATTCAGGTTCTAGCTGTAGAATTTTACGTTGTCTTCAGAAACGTTTTGTGATGTTACAACCTATCCAGAGATTCAGCAGCATATATAAATGAGACTTCTGCTTATCTCAGTATGTACTCAGGGAATTCTACTTAATTAACAGGACTTCAAAGACCGAAGAAATTTATTTTCTGAGAGAGTTCAGACACAGTGGATGCCACACCTCACAAAGAAAATACTTTCATCAGTCTCAATTTTCTTATTCCCATGCAAACAGAGCGTATATCTGTATATCTTCTTGAATATGGATAGCATTCTGCAGGCAAGATGCATTCTCCTGAGGAGAATAAATGCTCTACACAATACAAAAAGCACATCCTTCTAAAGATGGGTCTTTAATGTAGCTGTGATCTTATTCAAAGAACATCCACTCTTCCTTGACAAAATGTGACTATTACTGCATGTGCTGTAAAGATACTTCAGAAGGTACCTTTTAAATGGGTGTTGGGTACACATCTGTTTTTCAGCCCTACATTTCAGTGTATTGTTACTGTAACTGTCAGGATCAAGGTGCTCTATGCATGTCCCTGGACTTTGTGTCTCTGGAAAATTTGTAACATCTATTCTAATTTTAAATATGTCTCAATGAAATATAAGTACATTATATGAGATCTTTAAAAACATCTATTTTTTATTAGTTAATGCTGATATATTGTATAGCTGGTTATTTATCAGCAAACACTTTGAAAGTGAAACTAGAAATTAGAAAAATTAATGTCTGAACATCAGGTTTTATGTTCAGGCAGCATTAATAGTTCCAAGTTAATTGTTATATTGCTTTCAATGTTTCGTTTGTTGGTTTTTTTCTCATGAAATTATTTTTGGACTCTTGTTAATATTTCTCTTTCCAGTGATTAATTTCTTACTTTCTTCTACTGAAACATCATTTCAGATAAGGTCTTACCAGTCTCTAGCCTGTAGTCAAAAGAGGTACTGAACTAGAACTGGAACTAATAGACTTTATTAATTCTCAGGAAAAATACAACACAAACTTGCTTTTGAGTTAGTGAGACATCAGTAATATCTCAAACAACCAAATTTTAAGAATTTCAGCATTGGATTTTTTGCTATCCCAGGACATTATTTAGTTGTTGCATTCATTCTGCTCAATATTGTGCTGAGAATGGTGAACTCACTTCATAAAGGGTATGAAAATATGTGTTGGGCTTTGTATGAACCAAATATCCATCTATGGTAGGTTGACCTTAGATGGATGCTATGTGCCCACCAAGTGGCTTTATGACTCCCATCCCTTCAGGACAGGGCAGGGAGAAAAATAAAATGGAAAAAGATAAAGGCAGTTTAATAAAGNAATGGAAGAAAAAGCCTTGTTGGTCAAGATAAATGTAGTTTAAGAAAGCAAAAGCAAAGGCCATGAGCAGAAACAAAGGAAAACAAAAGATTTATTCTCTATTTCCCACCAGCAGGTGATGCCTGGCCGCTTCCCAGGAAGCAGGGCTTCAGTACACTTAGTGGTTGCTCCAGAAGACAAATGTCATAAAGAATGACATAATTTCTGTTACCTTTTATTGCTGAGCAGATATCATATGGTATGTAATATCCCTTTGGTCAGCTTGGGTCAGCTGTGTGGGCTGTGCCCCCTCCCATGATCCCTCCCACCCCCAGCCTACTGGTGAGGAGAGACAGCCTGGCTGCTGTGCCTCAGCAGAAGCCACAACACCACTGTGTTACCAACACGTATCTGGCTACCAGTACACAGCACAGCACGGGGAGGGCTGCTGTGGGGAACGTGAACTCCATCTCAGCCAAGCCCAATACACTGTGACAGACTTTAATTACAGGTTTTGACATTGTCTCAGAGGTGATATGCCAACGGCAAGGTCATTGTCTGCACAGAACTGCAGGTAAGTGCAGACATCCTTGGGCAATCACAAGCAAAATGGAGTTCTTTTGAAAATGAAAATCATTGCTCAATGAAAGCAAGGATCAAGTGGGATTCCAGAGATCTGTGTTGGCTCTGACACTGATATGAGTTTCATGTAAGGTTTTAATGAAGAAATGGGGCATTCATCCAGTATCTGGGATTGCAGTCTGGGAGGTCTTGACAAGCATATTCTCTAGTTATATATGCTCAATTCCAAGAAATGTATGGACTAATATAAAAAATGAAACATATATTTGGATTAGTTTGGTCTGTACAGGAGACTGATGTTAAACTTCAAATGAGTAAGGAATATTTAGGTTAGAAGAAAAACTTTTAAGTGGAATGTTAGAATATGAAGACATGAAACCTGCATCATTGTAGGTCTTTAAGGAGCCTATCAGATAAACACCGATCAGGAATAAAATTAGAATAGCTGATGCTGCTCTAAACAGAAGATGTCTTATGCTCCCTTTTAATGATTTTTTGAAAAAAAAAAATTAAAAACATTTTGATGAAAAATTATCTTAGGGAAGTAAACTTTTTTGTATCTTGCAGACATGTTTGCATTTTTGTTTGCAATAACTGGGACTTGACTGGAGACATTCAGGATCCATAAACAGTCTGACTTGTACAAAAACACGACTTCCTTTGCAGTTGGTGGTACATCCTGTACCATCAGGGCCAAAAAGCTGATGCACTCCCATCTCATGTGGCAGTGTTACGGCAGCCACTTTAATTTTTATGGTCCCTTCTGAATACTGTGGCTAAGCTGTAGGACCTAACTAGGTGTGAATCCTAGTAGTCCCACAGCCATGCCCTGTGTGTTGGTACAAGACAAAGATGCAGGCAGGATACCATGGCCACAACACATGAGCTCCTGTGTGTGTCATTTCTTCCAGGACCACGTGTACTCTCTGCTTGTATGTGACTAAAACAGTCCTTATTTCTTTTATGTTTAGTTTTCAAGGGGCAAGATGGAACAGGTTTCATTAAAAAGCATTGCTCCCATTGCCCTTTCCACAAAATCCAGAAAAAAATGGAAAGCTACATTCTTTATACTTGTAACTTTTTATACTCCTTTTAGTAACATCCTGAGCTTAATGGGTTGGAAAGTAATGGAACGGCAAGATGTCAACACTCACTCAAAAACAAAAAGCAGAGAACTTACTGCATCCATTTGACCACAGGGTAGGTTCTGAGCAAATCTTGACCTCACTGAAGTAATTTGCAAATCTCTCCCTAGTGAGGCCCAGAATTTGTCCCTCTTAAGTGCAACTGCTTAAGTATTTTATACAGGAGTTTCAGTTGAGGTCACAAACTCTGTGTCACCTTGCAGAAACTGAATTGCTACTTCCTAATGCGTACGTTATTAATGCAAATATTTTTAAATGAAGAGAGGCTGTATTACTGCCAGAGGTGACAGCATCAAGAGCAGGCATGGTCCCTGGCTGAAAGAAACTGTTAGGAATCTGTTGATACTGAAAGGAACAGCATCATTTTACTCTGTCTGGATCAAAATATTCATTACTTCTGTCTGGGTGCAAAAGGAATTGCTTGTGTCAAAATTTCAGCTTAAGTGGTCTTAACTGATTCATAAGGCTCCCTTCAGAAGGCCACAGTAACTGATGACTCTCTCGTACTTTATGTGCGTAACTCTGTGTGTGGATACAAATCCACAGAGGCACCAGGCTGTGCTCGGGACCCATCAGCAACACGACTGCTGCCGACTGCAGAGTTCTTAAATCTCTGCCTACGCTTGGCTTCACTGAAATCATGTTAAAATGAAGTTCTAAAAATCACCTTATTCTGACTTTAAACTTACTATGAGAAGTGAGAAAAAGAAAACTGTTATGAAAAAAAAAATTAACACGTGCCATCTTTATAATGTGTTTATTTTACACTCTTAATGTGAGCATCAACGTGTAACTCTACAGAAATATGCTATATATAAGCAAGCTTCTTGATTTTTAGAGCCTTCTGCATTTCAGTTAAGAACTCATGAAAGGTCACATTAAAGCCCTTTGTTCGCCATGCTGGCCAGCATATTTTGACCTGTTTCACTTTCTTTTAGGGTAATTCTCCAGTCACAAGTAAAACAACTCTACAGGTGTTTTCAGGTATATGACAAGTTTCAGTTTTAATGTCTGTCAGTGTGTCTGACACAACAGACTATATTTGATTTAAAAGGCTTGAAACTCCACATAAACATGGGAAATAAAGCTACTACATAAATAATGACAGATTATTTCTACTGCATATAAAACAAGGTGTTAAAATAGAACATTCTCATAAATAACACTTGGAACACCATATTTGAATAACACAAGCAGTTGAAAAATATAAAGAGACTGTGATGCTAACTTCACCTTTTCTCCTGTGCTTGCTTTACGGAGGCGACAGCGCACAGAACCCAGGCACGCAGCATTTGCATGGGGAACAGCGCTGAGGGCTCCGTGGCACATGCAGAAGAGAGGCATTGTCTGAATGGCACTATCTGCATTTGGCCCAGGATACTCACCCAGGGGATAAACGAAGCGTCTTGGAGGCAGAGGAGAGAAGTCCCCAGCTGGCTTCCAGGCCTGGGCAGATATGATGCGGTGCTGTCAAGAGCTCTCACAAAGCAGTGCCCCTCTTTTTCTTCCCAAATCTCTTCCAGCCTTTATCCCGTCCCAGATGTCCTTTCACAGCTGCCCAGCCCCACCTGATTCATGTTTGTAATATTCTCAATTAAAAAATTAGTAATTAAAATGAAGCCCCCTTTGCCCATATTACTCCCAGTCTTTAGACTGCTCCATCTGCCCATTCTCAGTCCCCTTCTTGTTTTTAAAAGACTCATTAGCATGTGATCTTGTCTCTGCCAGGATTCCCCAGTGCCATCTGCTCACTTCCTAGATGATCAGTTCCACCCAGATCACGGTTTACCATACTCAGAGATGTGACACATTTTCTAAGCATTGGTTTTGGAGGATGCTTTTGTGATTCTCTACCAAAGTCAACTCCTATCAGCCTCTTCCCACATTTTCCAGGCAATAGAAATGGGATTGGTCCTTAGACAGTCTGATGTATTCCCAGATTTGTGAGGCCTTTGTGGCAATAGCACAACAGTGTCCCTCAGGCTATACAACCACATGCTGTGCTGTGATTCTTTAAAGGCACTTAGCATCTCTTGTGATGACCAAAGGCTAGAGCAAACACTTTCCCAAATTCAATATCTGCTTTGAGGAAAAAAAATGTGTCTGTCTTAAATCCTTCCAACATAAAAATACCAAGTGTTGCATTAAGTGGTAGAGTTTTCAAAACATACCTTTTCCATATAATTTCTCTCTTGGTCCTCCCTGTTACTTTCAAGCATGCTTTGTAAAGAGGAGCAATAAAGAGTGTAAGGCTCAAAAATTCATTCCGGAAATAACAATAGTGTATCACCTCTATTTATCAGAGAAAATACAGTGTGAGGACAACTGTCCTGACATATGAACTGGGAGCTCAGATGGGTTACCTGCAATAATACTGCTGCCTTTCACTACAGACCCCTCCCCTCAAGTGAAAAAGGACCTGCTGTAGTTTTCCATGCCCATCTGGGACCTTTCTTCCATAACCTGGACATAAAAAAATGCTTGGACATAATGTTGAGATCCTGGAGATTCATGTCCCATTATCTTCATAGCACAGCAGTGGATTAATGTCCTATGGAGCCCACCATGGGCTCCTTGCACTAATCTTGCTTTAAATAGCAACTAGATCAGAGCAGGAAAAATCCAGGAGCACTGCGAATGAAAACTCCAAGACCACTGTAAACCTGTTTCTCCTATTTTATACAGCCATGCACTTAACACAGGGAAGTGGATTTCAGCACTGAGCATCACAACATCTTCCCCTTTGACTCCGATACTGGAAGAAGGTTTTGCTCCAAAGCACATAAAATAAGTTGCTGAGTTCGAGACCAATGAGTACAAACATCTACAGAGACTTAAAAAAATCCTAACCAACTAAGTTTTACTTACAGTTTTGTATGACTCATTGCTGGCTGTGAAATCTGTCTCTGAAAATGTGGCAGCTCTTTAAACTTGAAAATATGTTCATTCTCCATGGGGGTTACTCCTGATGGGATCTGAGAGTGAGGCGGGGAGAGCTCGTTCCCTGTGACTTGTACATATTCAAATCATCAATGTGTAAATATTTTCAAGAATGATGTCAATGCAAAAAGCAGATTTTTTACTTGATATTTGAACATTGTCAATACAGCAGTGTTTTGACAACACACATGAGCTTGCTGATACTAGCTACAAAGTGCAGTCATTGTGTTTGCGTCACAGTTGCAACTGCCTTTAGTATCCATGATAGCTAGCAATAGAACTCAATCAGTGCTGTCCCATCCTCTTCCATAGCTGGACTTTGAATATATATGTATGTATGTGTTTGTCTATCTATCTATATATCTATCTACCTATCTATCTATCCATCCACCCATCCATATACCTACCATACTAGCATGATTTCCTTTTCTGATTTCATTGAAACTCATCTAAAAAGAAAAAAGATAAACCCATCTACTATGCTTTCAGAGAAAGAATTTGCAGGCACGTTCCCCCATACGAGTCAAAACTTCCCATTTTTTCTCTAGTAGTTTATTGTTCCTTAAATAAGAAATAGTAAGACAATAAATTAATACATTTTTATGAATGGTTGGCAAACATGATTTTAGAAAATACTATACATTAGATGTTAGACAAAGCTGTACACCAGCTAGAATAGTTCAGACATCAGATATACCCAAGTATATCAGCCTCACCTCTGTGCCTGGCAAGGTGTGGTGGTTTGACCCTGGCTGGAGGCCAGACACCCACCAAAGTCAGTCTATCACTCCCCTTTTCAGATGGACAAGGAAGAAAATATATGTTGAGAAGCTCAGGAGTCAAGATAAGGACAGGGAGAGATCATTCCACAATCAGTGTCATGGGCAAAACAGACTCAACACAGAGCAAAGGAAAGAAAAATATCTAATTTATTACACTGCACACAGTGAAACCAGAGTCAGATAATGAGAAGTGTGACCAGATCTTAAAGCACCTCCCTTCACCCCTCCCTTCTTAGCAGACATCACTTTAGTCATGAGAGGTGATTCTACCCCTTTACTCTGCTCAGGTGAGACCTCACCTGGAGTACAGTGTCCAGCTTTGGAGCCTCAACACAAGGACATGGAGCTGTTGGAGCTTCTCCAAAGGAGGCCACAAAAATGATAAAAGAGGTGGAGCCCCTGTCCTATGAAGACAGGCTAAGAGAATTGGGCTTGTTCAGCCTGGAGAAGAGAAGGCTCCAGAGGGACCTTATAGCAGCCTTCCAGTACCTGAAAGGTGCCTATAAGAAAGCTGGGGTAGAACTGTTCACGAGGGGATGTAGCACTAGGATGAGGAGCAATGGTTTTAAACTAGAAGAGGGTAGACTTAGGTTGGATATAAGGAAAAAGTTCTTCAGTGTGAGAGTGGTAGATTGCTGGAACCAGTTGACCAGAGAGGTGGTGGAGGCCCCATCCCTGGAGATATTAAAAATCAGGCTTGATGGGGCTCTGAGTGACCTGATCTAGTGATGATGTCCCTGCTTACTGCAGGGGAGATGGACTAGATGACCTTGAAAGGTCCCTTCCAACCTTACACATTCTATGATTCTATTCTATGGTTCTATATATGCTAGCTTCTTGACCCCAGCTGTATTCATCTGAAGGCTATCTATGAAGTCAGAGAAGATAGGGCAATGTAGTAAACCCCAGAAAATCACTTAGCATGAAACCAATTACTCCAGGTAGGTATATATTTACTTTCAAAAACATCCAAAGGACAATCTGAATTTCTTTATTTTGCAATTATCATACAAGGCTTTCCTGAGTCAGTTGTAAGACATCTAGCATGATGTTTTATCTGACTGATGACTCCACCTGAGCTCCCAAGCATATCAATATGGAGAGAGGGTAAGGCTGTTTCCAGTGAGAGTTTTCCAACCTGCAAACTATACTGCATAGATTTTCTATCTGAGAGAAGCCCTCAGGTCTGAGAGAGCCTGGAGTTAATTGTTAAAGTAGCCAATCTGTTCTTTGCCACAGCCCTTCATCAGTTATCGCCGCAGCAAGAACCCAAAGAAAACTCCTGGCAGGAATGAAGTGGGCAGGCTGCAATGACATCCTCTCGGAGAGACCTGGCACACAAACACCTTCCCTTGCTTTCTTAGACTGCTGCAAAAATAAGAGAAACTGGAGCTGATGATGGAGTTGCAACCTACCTTTCCAGTTCTCTCCATCTTTAAAACCACTTTTGCAACAGTTTGAAAAATACAGCAAGACTGACAACTGCTTATGCTGGGACAGGCTGTCTGTGAAAATATCACTGTGCTCAAGCCAATGGTGAGCCTCAGTTACTTTCTGTCCCTGGCAAAATCTAGGCAGTAAGGTCTGTGTAGTGGCCCTACCTTCTGAGGGACTACTGTACTATTTCTTGTTCCTGTCTCCAGATGCTCTTGTGATTAAAATAAACAAGGTCATTTTAGGAGAAAACATTGCTTTAGGCAAGCTATGTTCAAGAAGCTGTGCTTCTTGTCCAAACAGAACTGCCCACCTAGTTCTCTGATAGAGAGAAAGTCAACATTTGTTCTTTACTGAGAATGATATCTGCATCGCTTACATTGCAGACAGATGTATATATTACCATTTTTATAGTTACGCAACACTTAGTGTAACATCAGACAGTACCTAATCTTGTCCTTAATTGCTTAGAAACTGTAATGAATTTCTACAATAAAAAAAAGAACACCACAAAACATGTCATTATTATGCACTGGTTTGGACAGTAGACTTTCAACATAAATCAGACTGCAATATTGGTATACAAAACTAAAAATCGGATCAAAAGAACGCATGTTCATCGCACAGCTTCTTCAAAGAACTTTTGTCTGGGTTTAACCCCAGCCAATAGCCAAGCCCCATGCAGCTGTTAGCTCACCGTTCCCCCAGTGGGATGGGGGAGAGGACTGGAAGAGTGAAAGTGAGAAAACTTGTGGGTTGAGGTAAAGACAGTTTAATACGTAAAGCAAAAGCTGCACACACATGCAAAGTGAAAGAAGGACTTAATTCCTCACTTCCCATGGGCAGGCAGGTGTTCAGCCATACCTAGGAAAGCAGGGCTCCATCACACTTAACAGTGACTTGGGAAGACAAACGCCATCACTCTCAATGCCGTTGATGCCCTTTCCTTCCTCTTCCCCCTGTCCCTTATATTCTGAGAGTGACATCATATGGTATGAAACCCCTTTGGTTCCGCCTCTTCCTCCCGTTCTTGTGGTGGTCCAGGTTCATTGTCATCCCTTACTAATTGACCTGTGTTTTTTGTGTATTCTTGTGTATAGGGGTGAATGAAACCAGCAAGGGTTGCTTTTTTTGGCCTAGCTGCAGTGCCTGTCACCAGGGTTGGGTTATCTCCAGTTCCTGTGGGTCTATTTTCCCTCTCTTCCCCCTGAGGGCACTGCCTACTACTAAGCAGCGTTTGGTAGGTAGTGGCCAGCACAAAGCACAGTGCAGAGAGTTGTGCTTCTTTGGAATAGCCATGGCATTTTCCTTGCAGATATTCTGTCACCTTGTCAGGGTCCTTGTTAGGATAGCTGTTTGGGACAGAACAGCAAAATAAGAATCCTGGCCCCTCTCCCAAGGGTGATAAATGGCAACAGCAGTGAATACATACAGTAAGCACAGGTTTGCATACCACAGCCATGAGACCAAACAAAGCACCATTGTGACCAGCGACTATTTATGTAATAAAATAAATGTATATGACAAATTTGCTTTAACACTTTCTGGTGAGGTCTGTCATTATCTCAACACCACAGGCCCCATGTTGACCACCAAAAAGGACTGTTGGGGTTTAGCCCCCACTGGCAGCTAAGCAGCAGGCAGCCACTTGGACTCTTCTGAGCCCCCACCCCTCCCGCCTCCCCACTCCTGTCCTCTCCTCCTGGTGGGATGAGGAGGTAAATTGGAAGAAAAAGATGAAACTCNTGCACACACATGCAAAGTGAAAGAAGGACTTAATTCCTCACTTCCCATGGGCAGGCAGGTGTTCAGCCATACCTAGGAAAGCAGGGCTCCATCACACTTAACAGTGACTTGGGAAGACAAACGCCATCACTCTCAATGCCGTTGATGCCCTTTCCTTCCTCTTCCCCCTGTCCCTTATATTCTGAGAGTGACATCATATGGTATGAAACCCCTTTGGTTCCGCCTCTTCCTCCCGTTCTTGTGGTGGTCCAGGTTCATTGTCATCCCTTACTAATTGACCTGTGTTTTTTGTGTATTCTTGTGTATAGGGGTGAATGAAACCAGCAAGGGTTGCTTTTTTTGGCCTAGCTGCAGTGCCTGTCACCAGGGTTGGGTTATCTCCAGTTCCTGTGGGTCTATTTTCCCTCTCTTCCCCCTGAGGGCACTGCCTACTACTAAGCAGCGTTTGGTAGGTAGTGGCCAGCACAAAGCACAGTGCAGAGAGTTGTGCTTCTTTGGAATAGCCATGGCATTTTCCTTGCAGATATTCTGTCACCTTGTCAGGGTCCTTGTTAGGATAGCTGTTTGGGACAGAACAGCAAAATAAGAATCCTGGCCCCTCTCCCAAGGGTGATAAATGGCAACAGCAGTGAATACATACAGTAAGCACAGGTTTGCATACCACAGCCATGAGACCAAACAAAGCACCATTGTGACCAGCGACTATTTATGTAATAAAATAAATGTATATGACAAATTTGCTTTAACACTTTCTGGTGAGGTCTGTCATTATCTCAACACCACAGGCCCCATGTTGACCACCAAAAAGGACTGTTGGGGTTTAGCCCCCACTGGCAGCTAAGCAGCAGGCAGCCACTTGGACTCTTCTGAGCCCCCACCCCTCCCGCCTCCCCACTCCTGTCCTCTCCTCCTGGTGGGATGAGGAGGTAAATTGGAAGAAAAAGATGAAACTCATGGGCTGGGATAAGGACAGTTTACTGGGACAGCGAAGGAGGGGGAAATAACAACCATTTTTATAACAATACACAAAGTGAGTGATACACAATGCAATTTGCTCACTGCCCGGAACACCATGCCCAGCCCCATTTCCCTGGCCCTGCCAAGAAATTACACCTCCTCCCCAGTCAGGTCTGGTCCTACTGCTCCCTTATATACAAAACATGATGTCATATAGTATAGAAAATCCCTATAGTGTGGTCAACTGTCCTGTGTGTGTCTCCTCCAAGCTTCAGGTGATAATTAACTTTCAGTTGATAATTAACTCCATCCCTGCTGAAAACTAGGGCAAACTTTTACAGGACTAAAGGAAGGAGTAGGCTGGAGGAAAAGCAATCCACTAAAAGGCAGTGTAGGAACTGCTTGGTTTTTAAACAATTTCTAGTGAGCATTATCTCAGCTACTTGACTTTCACTATGTTAAATACCAACATGATTGTTAAAAATTTAAGAGTTCCACTTCCATGCTATGACAGACTAAAATCTTTTAATGATTATTTTGCAGAGGTTTATAGGTAATGATGCTGCATAAAAGGATCTTTTGAAGAAACATGAAGCTGTACAACATAACAGCATGGTTAATTAGAAGTGCTTTCATAATGTTGGGCTGTGTAATCTATGCTAAACACAAATGATCAGTGCAAAGTAATTTCGTCAGGGTGAAAACAGAGGAAGTGATCGAAGTAATTAAATAAGGCTTGAGTTCTTTTGAAAAGGCAGCATACCAACGTTCAGAGGATATGAAGCACAGTGAAAGAGAGGTAGTAATTGCATAAAATCCTCATGTGCTTACCAACTCCCCAGTATGGTGACTAACTGTACCATGATTTACTATGCAGCCTTGAAGATGAAGGATAAATTCATCACCTTCCTGGTGCTGTCATAATCATTCTTTGGTGTTTCAAAGCAAGGGACAAAAGTGATTCATTGGGAAGATGCTCACTATGCTGTGGGAGTGCATAAATACCTCCCTTGACCACAGAGGCAGTATTATCAAAATGTATAAAGCCATCAATAATACAGAGGTACTCAATACAGGAAAAATACATTTGGAGAACAAAATGACTTTGACATACTGAGCTGACGCTCCAACAGCAAACATCCAATACTTAGGTGCAATGGGGCACAATGTGTGATACTAGACAGCATATTTTGTGGTAAAGTCTTCTGAATGTTTTTTAGGAGACTTTGTGTAGAGTGGTAAACTGATTGCAGAAAAAAAACCCAAAAATTTTTCAAACAAAGTTTTAATGGGCATATCTTCACAATATTTTTAATTCCATATTCATCTGAATGTACATTGAATGTTCTTGAAAATCCCTGGACTGCATACAGCAGAGACTGGAGTCTCTCTCTGTTTACCCACAGAAGATGCACAACAGGTTGACTGACACTCCTTGCTGTTGCATGTTGCCTTGTCACTGGTCCTTGGGTTCTCCCAGCAAGACCCTTTCTGGGATGGATGAATAATTCATTCTCTATAACCACCACACTGTGCAGGCAGCTACCAGGATGTGTTAATTGCCTCTGATAATTTCAGAGGATTCAGGTGGGTCTTCAGCAAAACCACCATCAGTATAGTATATGTGCTAAAGTGAGTGTTGCTGCACAGAACAGTGAAGCAGATCATATTCCTGAATGTGTGCCTCTTTTTTTAGCTAGAACTGGGTCTCCCAAACTCACATTTGAGTTACTGATAAGAGTTAGGTCACAGTTAAAGGTGGTAGATTTGAATGTAGCAGTTCCCACTCACCTGAATTTGTGTTGGTCTTGGTAAGCAAAGGCAGCTAGAACTGTTACATGGGGGTTGTTTTTCTAGGAAAGTAACAGATGTTGATAAACTGAGGACAAACCTCCTCTGCAGTAGCTGCCTACCTGCCCACCCTCAATAGTGGGAAGCTACTTTATAGGCTTCTACTTGGTAGATTTTAAAATATTTAATAGAGAAAGTTTTATATTATCCTATACAAATATTAAACTGGATGTGTGTATAGAATAAATATTCCCTTTCCTTAGCCTGAAGGTACAAATGGATAAACATGCAGTCCTTGCACTTTGGGAATGCAGAATCAGTACAAGGTTAAGCAGTGAGAGGCAAACCCAAAACCTGGAAGGAGGATGGTTGAAGCCTGTATATGATTTCACCCTCAGCTTATTTTCCTGAAGGTGGATGATCCTGATCCTTTCAAAGCCGCACCATTCTGCACTGCCTGGAACTTTGCCTGTGTAAGGCCCATGTTCCACTGCAAATTTACATGCATTGGCAACAGACTGACCTTGAAGAAAAGCTCAGTAATTTCTGTGAGAGTTGGTACGCATGCACATTATTAAAAATTGATACTTATTTTCGCACTATGTGGAACTAACAGAGGATATAGTACCAATTATATAGCACAAATTAAAACTGAAAGAGTCCAGCCATTCTCATCCACAATCAAAACCTAAGAATAATAACCTGCTGGAGAAGAGGCCTGAATATGTGTACATGATATGCTTTGTTCATAATGCAACGAAAAAAAATCAGTATTAATGGAGCTGTATCTCACCAAGACACTGCCTATGGATGTTGCTTAGTATCAGCTGTGATCATGTGGGATATTTTCTTTTTCAGATTGTTCAAATGCATATGGTATTTATCTACCCTGCTTTACAAACAACAGGCTGTCATTAATTTAGTATATGAAACCTTTCCTAAGTGAAGTGCTGTAATTATACTAGACTATGAAATTTTTTAGCAATTTTCTTCTGACACCACTCACAGATACTATTAAAGCACTGTAAATATGCATTTGTGTGAAGTAGTTCTCTCCACTATGAAAAACTCAGGCATGGTAGTGACTGTATATGTGCAACTGGAAAACAGTACAGAGCAACAGACTATCATACTGCAACCTCACTCCCTTGTCTCACTGTATCTCCTTGCAGGCTCCGAGCAGTAGGATGCAGGAAATCAATACAGCCAAGTGTCTGTAGCTTAAGGACTTACTGCTTGCTGCCATCATCATGCACACACCAACTGTGAATCAAAACATTTTCACCTTGATTTTACAAAGGAAGCTTGAAGCCATTATATTATAACCAGCCTGCTCAATTATTAAGCCATCGGCTAAACTGCATTTGGTTGTACACCCACAACTTCACATGAACATTCCAAGTTTATTACTTAGGAAATTTGACTCCTGAGGGCCTCCTTGACAGGCTGCATGTATACCAGACATTGTTTTAGCTATTGTTCTCCAGGCTGCTG
>VZTU01030464.1:1589-14574 GCA_013400835.1 Zapornia atra
CCCGAGCAGCCCCACAGGTGCTGCGGGGGGGGCACGGCCGGCAGAGGGGGGCAGAGCGCCCGCAGAGGGTTTGTCTCCAGGTGCCACCCGGGGCCGGGACGCCCCCCGGGGGTGGGCAGAGCTCCCTAATGGGATGTGGTGTCCCCGGGGGCCTGTCCACCCCCTGTAGTTAAATCCTGGGGAGTTTTATTAGCCTCCCCCCCCCCCCAAGATCCCCTGCAGCGTTCGCGGGATGGGCAGAGGTGGCAGGGGGCCTGCGTCCCCCTGTCTCCCGCCTGCAATAAAGGCAGTTTCCAGCTGGTCCCGCGGCTTTTGCCAGCTCCTCTTAGCGCAGGAATGGCTTTGAAGGGGAGCCAGGGCTGGCGGGGAGCGCGGGGCCCCAGGTGCCGGGGCTGCCGGCATCCCGGGGGGCAGCGGGATGGGCGTCCCTCAGCTGGGGATTTGGGGGGACACTGGGGAGCATCCCGGTCCCCACCAGCACGTGCTGGCCGCTGCCGTGGGTCGTCTTCTTGTCCGGGAATGGGGAGGCAGCTCCGGCCAGGAGGAAGCAGCAGGAATTTTGTTTGGCTGCTGGGAGAGGCTGCGGTTAAGGGGGGATGGGGGAGAGGCATCCCCTGGGAGCCGCGGGGGTCTCTGCGGGCTTAGTGAAGCTCCAGTGAGTGTGGCTGAGAGCTGGGAGTTGTGACCACCCTTGTGTGTGCCATGGGAGCCATGGGGCTGAGCCCGTCCATCCCACCCAAGACTCCAGGGAATCCTCCTGGGGGGGCTGGACCAGCGTCAGGCCTTTGGCATCCCCGTGCTGCGGTGTGAGGGGAAGAGGGAAATCCAACCCGAGCAGCCCCAGCCCCTGCCACCCCTGAGCCTTGATGGGGCCATAGCATTGGGCAGGGGCAATAAGCAGTGGTGGCTTTGGGGAGCACCGGGAGGTCAAAGGCAGCCTTGTCCTTCCCTGTCAGCACCCCAGATCCCAGCCGGTGGCTTGGTGAGCAGGAGGGAGCGAGCTGGGTGGGAAGGGGTGACTGTCCCAGCCAGTGCCCAAGACAGGGTGCTGCTGCCTTTGAGGCACGGCCACGTGCACCTCTCTGGGAGCTGGTCCCACATTTGGGGGGCAGGGGCGGTGTGGGTCAGAGGGGCAAAGGCTGGAGGCTGGTGTTTGTCCTCGGGGAGACGTCCTGGCATTGGTCAGAGTGGCTCCGTGCCCCATGGGACTAAAGAGGGGTCTCCCCTCCCAGGGGGCTTGTGTGACTTTGGGGCCCCTGGGGCTGCTGTGGGAGTCTCGGGAGGGGGCTGGGAGGTTGGATCCAGCCCTTGGTGGTTGGGTCTGGACTGGATGCTGCGTGTATGTCACATGGGACTGGTCACCTCTGGTCTGGGGCAGGGTGACATGGTAGGGGCTGCCAGCACGTTCAGTGGCAGCCGGGCTCCCAGCTCACCCTGTCACCACGTAAATAATACCATGTCCCTGCCATGTGCTGCCCTTTGCCCCCATGGCAGCGCTGCATCCTGCTCCCGGCCCAGCATCCCCACTGCTCTGGCCCCTGGTACCCACAGCGGCTCCTTCGCCGGGCGGCACGAGCCGGCAGCGGGAGGGAGGGAGAAGAATGGCCCCCATTGAGCATCCCGGGTGGGGGTGGCAGTTGCTGTTTGGGGTCCCCAGGCTGTGAGCCCGGCTGGCTGTGCTGCAGGTGTGCGTCCGGCCCGTCCTCTGTCCCCATGGGAATCTCTGGTGCTCCCACCCTGCTCACTGAGGTCCCCCACTTCCCCAGCCAGGAGCCTTCATCCCTGAGCTGGGGTGGGGGTGAATGGTGCCCTGGGGGTGCAGACGTGGCTGTCCCCATGCAGCCAAGGCTTGTGTCTCTGCAGCCAGCCCAGCACACTGGGGAGCTGCTTCCCCTGCTCATGCAGTGCCTCCTCACATCCAGAGTATCTCGTGCTGCCTCGGTTTCCCCTTCCCCAGGTTTGTGAGCCAGGGGCATCCCCGTGTCCAGCCCTGGCATCCCCCTCTTGCCCCGAGATAGGAGATGCCTCTGCCCCAGCCCACTGCTCCAGAGAGCCCAGGGCACCCAGATTTGGTGCAGCGAGGGGGCACAGGGGGCTTTGGGGCTCCCCAACACCCTCCCCATCGTAGATGCATTGCAGGACCCCTCCAGGCAGGGGGTTTGGCTCCCGCCTCAGCCCCATCCCCTTCCAGGCAGCTCCTCCTGGCCAGAGCTTGTCTGCAGCATCCCGTCCAATGGTGAGGGCCTGGGAGAGCCCCGGCCAGGCTGACCCCCCTGTCAGGAAATCGGCCTTGACATCAGCCTGAAAACCTTGGCAGGAGAGAGGGAGGGGGAGAGGGAGAGAGCCTCTTTCTTGTAATTCCTCCGCGGTTTCATCCCTCACCCTTCTTGCCGTTCACGCCCTCTAAATATTTCCAGCCTGTTATCATGCCTCTGGTACCTGCAGCCAAGCCGCCCTTAACCCTTTCCTGACGGCTGGGCCCTGGCTCGATGCTCTGCAGGCAGCGCTGAGGCTGGGGCGAGTTTGCCCTGGTCCTTGCTGGGGGCAAACGGGGTCTGTGCGGGTGGGGGGGATGGAGTAAGGTCGGGGGGACCGGGCNGGGCCACAGCCAGGACCTTGTGTGGGCTGGGAGGGCTGTGGAAAGCTGCATCCCCGGCTGGGGGGTCTGTGTGATGTCTGTGCCTGTCGGGCATCGGTGGGAGGTGGGTTCTGGTTTTGGATCTGTCACAGAGCTCTGAGGGGAGCTGGACACCCTCACAGGTCTCTCCCCGTGTGCCTGATGCTGAGCTATGGGCATGTGTGCTGTGGTGGAGGGAACGGGCTGGTGTACTGGTGCTGTGTGACGCTTCCCCCCCCTTGGTGGGAGCCAGGGAAGGGTTGTCCATGGTTACTGGAAGCTGCTGGGAGCCAAGGAAGCGCCGAGCCTCTCACGCCCTGCTGCCATCTCCCCCAGACCCGCTCCCAGGGGCAGCCAAAGCCCTGCCTGGCAGCAAAAGCCACAGGGACCACAGGGCTGGCGGGGCACCGGCCGGACGCCGCGGCTCCGGCATCCCCGGGATGCCTCCGGCTCCTCTCCCAGCCCCGGGAGCTTGGCTGCTGCCCCACACATCTGCATGGCAGAGCTGCCTTTCCAGGGGCCAGCTGGGCTGGGGGGGGGGTGGCTGCGTTTGGCAGGAGTAAGGAGCATCGTTTGTTTTCTTTCTTTGCTTTTGCAGAGCCTGGACGGGGACCAAGCTGTGCTCCAGAGGATCAGGAAATATGTGAAAGCCATTCACGTCTCTGGGCTCAGTGAGTTCTGCTTCCAGAGCTGATGGGCGTCCCTGGGCTGGTGGGGTCCATGCTGGTCCCATGCTGCACTGGTGCTGGTCACGTCTGTCCGTGGGGTGATGCAGCCAGACAGTTGGGTGGCCATGGGTGCTGGGCAGCCTGGCAACGGGATGGGGAGCCCAGAACTGGATGGAAACGGGGTGAAAAGGGAGATGGGGAATGGGGGGAGGTTGTTTGCAGCACGCCGCCGCCGTCCTGCAGCAGGATCAGCCCAGCTCCTGCCTCGGGGAGGTGGGTGCTGGAGTGACCTCGTCCCGTGGCCGCCTCCCAGGGCCGGGGTGCTGCAGGGCCACCCCACATCCCTCACGGGTGTCTCCTCGAGCAGCTCACGTGGAGAACGAGGAGCAGTACAGCGAAGCTCTGGAGAACTTCGGCAACAACCACCTCTCCCAGAACAACCACGAGCTCTCCACCGGCTTCCTCAACCTGGCCGTCTTCACCCGCGAGGTCACCGCGCTCTTCAAGAACCTGGTGAGCTGCCCGGGGTGACGCCAGCAGCGCCTCTGGTCAGCCAGGGGGGATCTCCAGGGGCCGTCTGGAGTTGGAAACACCACCCGGTGCAGCCCCCTGCTCCCAGTTCAACTGCCCTCCTCTGTGGCTGGCCATCCCCAGCTCCCACCCCTGGCCTGGGGACAGGCTCCTGGTGCTCCCAGACCGCCCGATCGCCCCGCTGCTGGGGATGCTGATGCTGGGACTCCCTGGGCAGCTGGGGCTGCTCTTTCCTGGGGGTTTTTTTCTCCTCCTTTCTGGTTTTTTTCCCCTCACATCAATTGCATCTCTGAGCTCTCCTGCCAAGACGTAAATCAAAGCCAGGCTGAGCTGCGCAGCGGGGAGCTGGGGGAGCAGCGCTGAGCTGAGCCAGCAGCACCTTCCCCACCACGGGAACGGCTCCGGAGGGGAGGTCGGTTCCCGGAGGGAGCTGGGTCCCTGCGCAGCCAGTGACAAGGCCCTGGGGGGATGAGGGGGGGGTTTCCCGTGCTGCTGGCCCCCCCCTGCTCCAGCTGCTTTCGAATTCCCCCACAAAGGGTGGGTTTGGCCTCTGGCTCTGCCTGGGGAGGAGATTGATTTCTGCTGCCCTTCCCCCAGCAAGAATTTCGGATTTCAGTCTGTTCCTCTGCCCCAGCCCGGGCCCCCTTCCGCTCCCCACCCCTCCCCTTCCCTGCTGCCGCAGCCTGGCCGGACCCCCTGCTCTGGGGGGGTCTGTGGGAACCGTCCTGGCAGAGGGTTGGACCCGTTCCTGGGTGGGGGCCGCGCCAGACCCCCACCTCCTGCCCTACGTGCTGCCGGGTGGGACCAGCTGCCGCCATGTGCCCCCTCCTCTCCCCGGGGCAGCGTTACTGCTGGGACCCCCCAGCTGGACCTGCAGAGCCGGGTTCCCCCTCCCAGGGTCAGAAGTGGGGTGACAGGGCTGTCGAAAGGGGGATGCCCCATCCTGCCTCGTTCGGGGCTGGTGCTGCCCCACAGCTGGGTCTCTCCCTGGGTGCTGCTGTGGGCCAGAACCCTTGGGAGCCTTTAAAAGAGACCCAGGCGCAGGGGGGAGGTGGGGGGAGGTGTGGGGGTGCTGGAGCCGCTCCAGCAGCACCGAAACGGGGTGCTGCCCCTCGGGGGGATGCAGGACTGGAGCTGGCTCCTGTGGCCCCACCGTGGACTCCTGCATGGCACGGGTGGGGACAGTCCTGGCCGTGTTGCTGTCCCCAAACCCCAGGAAAAGGGGACATTTTGGGAAGCTCCTTTGATGTCTGGAAGTGTGTGTGGGAATTCCCGGCATCACGGAGGAGCTGGTGGCATCGCCAGGTACCGTGGGGGGGGACAGGGAGGCGACGGGGGAGCAGCTTTGGCTTTGGCAGCCTGGGTGTTGGTGTGTGTGTGGGAAGGGCCCCAGTCAGACATCTTGCAGCCAGCGCCGACAAGCCCCAGCCTGCCTGCGCCTGGATCCAGCCCTCTTCCAGCCGCCTTAACCCTTCGTGGGGCAGCGATGGAGCTGGGACAGGGGTACCCCGGCGCTGGGAAGGAGCTGGGGACCCGTGACCTGCCCTGAAGTGGGGACCCTCACGCGGTAACCCCATCTCTACCCTTCTCAGGTGCAGAACCTGAATAACATCGTCTCCTTCCCCCTGGACAGCTTGCTGAAGGGGCAGCTGAAGGACGGCCGCCTGGTGAGTCCCCCCAGCCCTGTCCCTGAGGCGGCATGTCACCCGTGTGGGGACATTGCAGCCAGACCCCCCCCTGGCAGCCAGGAGAAGGACAGAGCAAGTACCAGGGCTGGAAGGCAGGAGGGGGGTTTGGGTGTGCCAGGAGCGAGGGGTGAAGATGGGGTGGGGATGCCCCTCGTCCCCAGGGATCAGGGCAGGGTGCAGCGATGCAGAGCAAAGCCCTCCGCCGCTCCGGTGCCGCGGGCCTCTCGCCGTCCCTGACAGCTGCCATCCCCTCTCTCCTGCTGCAGGACTCCAAGAAGCAGATCGAAAAGGCCTGGAAGGATTATGAGACCAAAGTGTAAGGAACCTGCTGCCTCTGGCAAAATCTGCCTAATCCCACCCTGCACAGAGGTGTTTGCTCTGTCCTGGGGCTGCTGCCGGGCGCTGCTCAGGGCTGGTTGGCTGTCGGGTGGGCTCCAGCCTCTCCCAGCTCCAGGGCTGGAGATGTTCCTCCTCATCCCAGCCCCGAGGGGACACCCCTGGGTGCAGCTGTGTCGACCCCGTCCTGTGCCGCAGGGGGAAGATGGAGAAGGAGAAGGAGCGAGCCCGCGTGGCAGGGCTCATCCCGGCCGAGCCGCCCGCGGCGGAGGTGGCCGAGGACACCCAGAGGGAGCGGCGACTCTTCCAGCTCCACATGTGCGAGGTGGGGGCTGCGCTGGGCAGGGGGGGCGGGACTGCTGGGACACAGGGGACTGCTCTGCTCGGAGCCTGTCCCCATCCCCACCGCCAGCACAGCCCCACAGGAGTGGCTGCAGCTCCCAGCGACCCTGGGGGTCTGTGCTCAGGAGGCCAGATGGGAACAGGTGAAGGATGGAGTCCCTTCGTGGGGTACCCGGAGTCCCTTCGTGGGGTACCCGGGGTCCCTTCGTGGGGTATCATGAAGTCAGCTCCGGATACCCCATAAACCTCTTGAGAGTGACACAGAGCAGGGGACCAATCCCCACTGTCTTGTCCCAGGGGTGTCCCATATCCTCAGGAGCCTGGCAGCAGCGTGGGGACCCTGAGCAGCCCCCGTGTCCTCCCCAGTGAGGGGCAGGGTGTGCGGGGAGGAGGCTGGCCCGCTGCAGCGGGGCCGGGGAGCTGGGGCCGGGCCAGATGAGTCACAGCCTTGAATAGCACCACTGTGAGATAAATAACAGCACAGGGACACGCCGGGGGTGGGGGGCACCACTCTGCATCTCCGAGCTGCATGGAGCAATTCAACAACCTCCTCAGCCCAGGTGACCCCAGGAGGCTCCATCCCAGGGGCTCCGTCCTGCCCTGGTGCTTCCACACAGTGGAAACCCCCCGGAGCTCAGGGCTGTCATCCCCTCCCTTCGACTCCCACTCAGAAACATCTCCAGCAGCTGCACCAGCCTGGAGAGGAGCTTGGGGGGGGGTGGGGGGTGGGGGAATCTCTTCCCACCACCCCTGCTTGTTCTGCTGGGGGTGAGCAAGGCTCTGTGCGTTTTCTGCCCGCAGCTGATGGGTGGGTGTGGGGTCTCCAGCTGAACCCCCCCTGTCCCGTGGGACGTCTCTGGGGGCTGCAGACCTCCGGGGCCGCTGTGCCGCAGGCGCTGGCTGCTGGGAGCAGGGAGCTTTTGGGGGCAGAGGGGTCACGTCTTAAAAAACATTTGAGCTATTTTTCTTTTTGTTTTTTTTTCCCCCCCTCACGAGCTGCTTTGGGTTTTGGTTATTTATTAAACCCAGAAGTAGTGAGCAGCGGGAGGAGCATGCTTGGCTGGAAACCCGGGGGCCTGCCTCAGTCCTTGAACTTCTCAGGGCTTGGAGGACTTCCAGAGCCAGGTTTTCTGAGGGTGGCCCCAGTGAGCTGCCTTCAGCTCCAACATTGTGACTCGACTTCTTGAAACCCAGCCAGGGATTTAACCCCCTCGCTGCGCCGGGAAGGGAGGCAGGGGCTAGGCAGGCCCCGGCCTTTTCCTCTGGGATATTGTCAGCTGGTCCCTGTCTCCATCACCTAACGGGGCGTCTTCTCCTCCTCCAGTACCTGCTGAAAGCCAGCGAGTCGCAGATGAAGCAGGGACCAGATTTCCTACAGAGCCTCATCAAGTTTTTCCATGCTCAGCACAAGTAGGTCCTACCTGGGTCGTGGGGGCTCATCCCCAGCATCTCTTGTCACCCCTGGGTGTCCCTTGGGGCTCTGGGGACACCCCCTCCCATCCCCCCTCCATAAGGCTGTGGGGGAAGAGGCTGCGCAGAGCCCTTCGCTCTCCGGTTGCATCCCAGGAGTTGCAATGTGCTTTGTTGGCTTGAGGAGCTGTAAACGTGTCCGTGGGGGCTGGGGGAGGGGGGTTGGCTCGGGATATATCCGATGATTTGGTTTCTGGGTAGGCTTCCAGGGATGAGTTCAGCCGAGCAGCTCTGCTGTTAGCCCTGGGGCTCGGAAGGAGGGCGTTGGGAGCGCAGACCAGCAGCCCCTCGCCTGTCCCGCTGCTCCGTGGGGGTGTCGTGTCATCTCCTCCAGCTCTTGAGCGGGGAAACTGAGGCAGGGGAGGGAACATTTGTGTGGGCCAAGAGCATGCCCTCAGCTGGGGCTGTGACTCGGAGCCCCCCAGGATCTGGGCTCCAGCCAGACGAGCTGGAATTGAGCAGAGGCCAATCCTGCAGCCCAAACACCCCAAATGTTTGGGGTACCCAGGCTCTGTGGGCTGGGCTTGGCCTTTGGTGGGGTGTCTCCAGGCTCCACTAGCAGAGAGCCACAAAGCAAGAGCAGCTTCCCAGGGGGTTGCTATGGTCTCTGCCAGGTTTTCCCTAACCCCCCTTTTCCTTCCATCCTCCATCATCTGCATCTTAATTGCATTAAATCAATGCCCAGTTTCTTCCAAGACGGCTGGAAGGCTGCCCAGAACCTCTACCCCTTCATTGAGAAGCTCGCTGTGTCCCTCCATGCGGTAAGTCCCCCAGCCTGCCATCCAGCACCGCTCGGACGTGCCCCCTGAGCTGCCACCCCAGCCGGGACCAGCCCCTGAGAACGCCCGCGCTCAGCGCAGCAGTGAGGGCAGCTCCTCCCTTTCCAGCTCCACCAAGCGCAAGAGGAGGAGGTGAAGCAGCTCACACAGACCCGCGATTCCCTCCGCAGCATCCTGCAGCTGGAGAACAAGGAGGTGAGACCCCAGGGTGGGCAAGGGGGGGACGGGGAGGAGAGTCAGGAGGGTGCTGGGTGCCAAGGGAGGGGGGGAGTGCCCCGACGTTAGGTTGGCGATGAGGAGCAGCAGGGGAAAGGGAGGCTGGGGAGCAAAGGGGACATCTGTGGGAGCTGGGGGTCTCTGGCATCCTTTTGGACACTGCACCCATGTAAGGACGAGGTCTCTTGGGGCAGCAGCTGCCTCGGCACCTCTCACGTGGCTCTTTAATTACCCCCCACCCCCGGTGAGTGCAGGAGAACCTGAGCAGGAAGAACTCGGGCAGTGGCTACAGCATCCACCAGCACCAAGGGAACAAGCAGTACGGGACGGAGAAGTCGGGATTTCTCTACAAGAAGAGCGATGGGTGAGGAGGAGAGGTGTTTGCCCAGGGAGCTCCCGGCTTCGTCCTGCTGCTGCTGTGGGCTGGGAGAGCACCAGGCTCACGGGAGGCGCCAGAGCTGGGACACCCCGGGGCGCAGTGCTTTGGGTGAGGTCTTCGGTCACTGTAAGATCTTTGGGTGCCAGGCTCGCCCCGAGGAGCTCTGTGCTGTGAGGCTGATGGGAAGAGATGCCCTGTTTCTTGGGCATGGAGGGCACAGGAGTCCTGGTTGGATCACCTGGGGTGAGAAATAAAGTCCTCCGAGCCCCAGAGGTGTCTTCACCTCCTCAGTGGTGGGCACGGGGTTTTGAGGCCCCTGAGCTCACTGGGGCTGGCGGGTCTGGGCGCTGTTGGCCAGCGTGGCCAGCGCACTCGGGGACAAGTTGTGCTCTGTGACCTAGAGGAGGAACAAGCCTGTGTCCAGAAAGCCGCTGGGCCTGCAGCGAGTGAGGTCTGCCCTGGGTGTTTGGGAGGTGGGTGTACGTGGGTGAGCAGGGCTGTGCAGCACATCCTCACCCCTCCTCCTCCTCCTCAGGATCCGCAAAGTCTGGCAGAAGAGGAAGTGTGGGGTGAAGTACGGCTGCCTGACCATCTCCCACAGCACGGTGAGGCGCCGCGGGGGCTGCGGGCTGCCCCCCGGGAGCACCCGTGGCACTTCGGGTTCCGCTTGGCCCCAACCTGCGCTGGCTCAAAGCCCAGCGCCAGCCGGGGCCGGGTGTGTGCAGAGGGGGTGCAGTGGGGACCCCGAGTTGGCGGGTGCTGGGACGGGCTAGGGCAGCGAGTTGGGCCTTGAGGGTCCAGACAAGNGGCGGCGGAGGCTGCGAACAGCTCGGGGACATCACGGGCCCCCTTATCCTGAGAGGGTCCCTCTGGCCGGGGTATCCCAGGAGGGTCCCTCTGGCCCGGGTATCCCGAGAGGGGCCCCCTGGGAGTGGCTGATGTGCCGCCGGCGCTGCCACCCCCACCCCCTCCAGTCCTCTCACCGGCCCCGTCCTCGCGCCCTGCAGATCAACCGCCCCCCCGTCAAGCTGAACCTCCTCACCTGCCAAGTGCGGCCCCACACCGAGGAGAAGAAATGCTTTGACCTGGTGACACGTGAGTGCGCGGAGCCGGGCTGGGGGTGCTGGACCCGGCGCTGGCTGGGTGCGGGCGGGAGGAGAGCATCCCCAGCCGGCTTTCCCGGTGGATGGCTGCCCCTCCACCAGCCCTGCAGCAGCACCTGGCACCCTTTGCCCTTTGGGTCCGGCTTTGGGCATCTCCCCAGCTGGCTTGTGGAGGGAGGACCAACCTGCGGGGAGATCTAGCAAGCCCAAGGCAACCAGAGGTCACGACAGGGCTCGGCTGATGGGATGTCGTGCCGTTATTTAATCTTAGCTTCAAGCAGCCCCTCTGGAGGGGTTTCAGCTCCTTCATGGTGTCCTGGGCATCCCTCAATCCCCCTCCTCACCTTCTCCCCCCTCTCCCCATCCCTGCAGACAACAGGACGTATCACTTCCAAGCCGAGGACGAGCTGGAGTGTGTTGTGTAAGTGCCGCAGCCCATCCCGCTCCTTGCAGCGCCAGATCCTGCTCTGCCTTCCCCATCCTCCTCCTCTTCCTCCTGACGGGGCCCCCTCCTGCCCAGGTGGGTCTCAGTGCTGCAGAACAGCAAGGACGAAGCCCTGAGCAACGCCTTCAAGGGGGACCCCAACGGCGGCGGGGTGGCGGCGGGCGGCGGGGCGGACGGCAGCGTGCAGGAGCTGACCAGGCTGGTCATCGGCGAGGGGAAGAACATGCCAGGGAACAAGCAGTGCTGCGACTGCGGCGCCCCGGGTAGGTTGGGGCTCAGGGTGCCACCCCCATCCCCGGGTGGGGTCGGGTACCCTGGGGGGAACTGGAGCATCCCGCGGGGCTGGGTGGTGGTGCTGAGCCCCACACCACTTCCCCCACCCCGCAGACCCCACGTGGCTCTCCACCAACCTGGGTATCCTGACGTGCATCGAGTGCTCCGGCATCCATCGGGAGCTGGGCGTGCATTACTCCCGCATCCAGTCCCTCACCCTGGATGTCCTCAGCACCTCCGAGCTGCTGGTAAGCTGCTCCCTGAGCCCGGAGGTCCCCTGGCTGCTGGCAGTCACCCTCTGCAGCTCCCAAACGTCCTGGGATGCTGAGTTCATCTCTCCTTCTCCATCCCATCGGTGCCTGGTTTGCTCCAGTGCTTGCAATCCTGACTCAGTTTCCCCAGTGGCAGTTTGCAGCCCCCAGTGTGGTGGTCCTGGTGAGCTAGGGGGGGCTCTGCAAAGCCTCTTGCTAAGGCCAGGGGATGCTAGGAGCCCCCCAGGACCTGCCCCCTGTTAAAACAGACTTCTGTGGGAGATCGCCATCCCAGGGAAGGTGCTTCTCCATGAAGGACCTGGGTGGATCTAGTGGATTCTTTCCCTCTGCCTTGGGATGGGGATGTGGCTGGGGCAGCGTGAGCAGAGCTTGTTCCCCCCTCCGCCCCTGTCTCGCTGCAGCTAGCCGTCAGCGTCGGGAACGCTCGCTTTAACGAGATCATGGAGGCCACGCTGCCCGCGCAGGAGTGCCCCAAGCCCTCGGCCAGCAGCGACATGTGAGCTGGCCACTGGCCTGGGGATGTGGCACGGGCTGGGAGGAGGAGGAGGGCAGGGTGCGCTGCCCCTGTCCCTGTGCAGCTCTGAGATCGCCGGGGTCTGCACCTTTCCTGGAGGTCGCCCCGATCCCAGGAGGAGGCAGAGGAGGCAGGATGCCAGGGTGCCTCTGGCTGCGGTGGGACGGGGAGGCTGCGTGCCCCCTGGCCGATGCCCTGCCCGTCCCGCAGGGCAGCCCGCAAGGAATACATCCTGGCCAAGTACCTGGAGCGGCGCTACGTGCAGCGGAGCGGCCGCGACGACCCCCACCGCCTCTGGGAAGCCATTCGCACCCGAGACCTGCTGGCCCTGCTCCAGGCCTTCGCCGAGGGGCACGACCTGGCCAAGCCTCTGGCCAGCCCCGAGGGCCAGGTGAGCCCCCAGGTGAGGTCCCTGCCTGGTCAGGGTGTTCCGGGCCCTTGGGCGGAGGTGTGCTCTGGGGAAGATGAACACCCTCAGGTCCAGCTCTTCTCCCCTCCCTCGTAGGGGAGGTGAAGCGTCCTTGGCCTCAGCTCTGCTTTCCACCCCACCTCGGGGGAGATGAGCGCCCTCAGCTCAGCTCTCCCCTCCGTCTCGTGGCAGGACCCGGGCGAGCTGGCGCTGCACATGGCCGTGCGGCACGCCGACAGGTCCTCCCTTCCTCTGGTGGACTTCATCATCCAGAACGGGTACGTACCCCCCACCTGCTCCCCCACGGGAGGGGCTCGGACAGGGAACTGACACTTGTGAGCTCTTGAGCCTTGAGTTCCTTGCCGGCGGTCCCGTGCAGGGGGACGCTGGACCGGGTGATGCCGGATGGGAACACGGCTTTGCACTACGGCGCGCTCTACAACCAGCCCAACTGCCTCAAGCTGCTCCTGAAGGGCAAAGCCACCTTCACTGCTGGTACGGGGCTGGGCTGGGGGTGTGGGCTCTGTGCTGGGACAGGGGGTGAGGCTGTAGCCTGGATCCAGCCCCTTTCAAATCTTGCACAGTGAATGCCGCGGGCGAGACGGCTCTGGACGTGGCGAGGAGGCTCAAGCACAGCGAGTGTGAAGAGCTGGTAGGTGGGATGGAGGGGGCTAGGGGGGTGCTCAGGCTGGGGAGAGCCGATGGAAGTGCCAGAGGAGGGCTGGCATGGAGACAGGGGGCTGGCATGGAGGTGGGGGGCTGCCAGGACCTGTCTCCCCTGTGCTGAGACCCCCAACCTGCCCCATCTGGCAGCTGGAGCAGGCGCAGGCGGGGAAGCTCTCCCTGCAGATCCACGTGGACTATGACTGGGACCCTCCCCAGGAGTTCCCCTACGACAGCGAGGACGAGCTGGAGGAGAAGGTACAGCCGTGGGAGCGACCCC
>VZTU01030464.1:59712-83138 GCA_013400835.1 Zapornia atra
GGGGGGGGCACTTACACAATAGCCCCGTGACTTCACCCACAGCGAGGTACCCACAACGTGCTCACAGTCACCACCATCCCCACAGCTCTGCCAGATGGCCCTCCCAGCACGCAGCCAGCAGTACCTTTCTGGTCAGCCTGCGTTTGATCTCTCGCTTCTCCGCCTGTCGGTCAGCTTCATTTTTCGCTGCCAGGGAGAAAAAGAATTATCTTTTCCTGTAAGCATCACAGGCTTTTAAAGAACAGCTTTCTGGACTCGAACAGAGGCATGCATCAAGCTGCATCTGATTGTTGATGTATTTGAAAGCCCACCGTGGCGTGCCTGCTTTCATCACAGGCAGAGCACACAGCCCACCTCAACACCTTTACTCCCCACACCCTGACTGACAGTGGGGGCCTTTAGGTAGCAAGGTGAGTCATTCCCTCCAGCCCAGGATGTTAAAGATTAATGGCCATACTGGCAAAATACCCCTGAGCCACTCTGCAGGCTGCTCCTCCCTGAGCTGTTCTACTAATGGTTCAAAGGGAAGAACACACAGATAAATATCTTAAATGGAAACTTCCTGAAGCGCATTTCCCTTTCCTCAAGCTATTTACTGAAAACCTCTGCAGAGCAGGGCATGGCCTAGAGGAACACCACAGACTGAGCAGTGAGCTGCTGCCTCTTGGGTCACACAGCGCTGTGGCTGCTGGACCAGAGCTGAAAGCCCAGCCCAAACAACCTTTACCAGATCTCACTCTGCCTGGGGAGCATCATCCCTTCAGAACCCCATCAGGGCTGTGACAGGTGCCCACAGTCAGGGGACAGGCAGCCTGTCTGTAAGGCTCTGAGCTGTGCTGCTCGGTACCAGCTGGTTCCTGATGGTGACAGAGTACCACGAAAACTTCATGGAACTACAGCCACAGCACCCAGGCAGGGCCCTGCATCACTGCAGGTGATGGTCCAGGCACACCCGGGGTGAGAAGTTGAAGGCAAACACGTTATGGCTTAGGAGCACTACAGGGGAATCACTCACGCTGAAGTATGTTCCTCTGCTCCAGCTCCTCTGCTGTCGGTCTCTGACTCAGCCGCCTAAAGCAAAGCGTGACAAGCACACACCCCTCATGAGCAGGGGAGGCAGACACAGCAGCTGGGTGCTGGAGAGCCTCCCCACTCCCCTCACACGCCCCCAGCGCTCAGTGCTGTCTCTGTTGCACTGTCCTCTGCTCACACAGCTGTTCACCCCCAGGCACGGGTTAGGAAAGCTCTACAGCCTCCCAACAGCTGGGAGGCAGCTTCTCAGGGAACCCAGGGAGATGGCAGAGCCCGGACTAACAACAGCCCCAGCTTCATCCACCACCTAATGCTTAAGCCTCAGCATCTGTCCACATCTCCAGAGGCCACCCACATTAGAACCAGAGAATCATTTTGGTTGGAAAAGGCCTTTAAGATCACCGATCCAACCGGTATGGCAGGAACACTGCTGCAGGCCCAGAGATTTTCTCTTCACAGCCCAACCAAACACCTGGAAACTGGGGCCGGTCAGGGTTTGCTCAGCTCCAGGAGGAGCTTCCAACTGCTGTAGCCAAAGGGGAAAAGCACCGCTGGGCCTCCCAGTCCTGACCCAGCAGCAGGGCCCAACCGCCCATCACCCTCCAGCACAGGCTGCTCAGACCAGCCACAGCTTTGAGCAGCCCCACGTGCCCACGCCGTGCCCGGGGCCCAGGCCTGCACCCCCCTCCAGGCCCCCACCTGATCAGCGTGGTCCCGATCTGGTGCCGAATCTCGTTCCACTCCTCCCTGCTCTTCCGAGGGAAGGCGATCTCCTCCCGCGGCCCCGCTGCGCCGCCCAGCTTCATGGCCAGCGTGTCCTTCCTCTTCACTCTGTTGGCCAGCGAGCCTGTGGGGAGCAAGAGCAGCGGGGTGGCCTGACACTGCGGGGCCAGCCACGTGCCCAGGCACTTGTGCTCTCCCCTGGGGCCTCCTCACCACGTCCTGCACTACAGCTCCAGAGTGACTCCAGCAACAGCCTGTGGGCTCTGCCCACAGCTCACCTCACGCTGTCCCACCTGAAGGGCAGGGACAGCACAAGCTACTGCAGCCACCTGCAACCCCAGGGGCTGCATCTCAGCAGAGGAGCGTGTGGGTTTGGCTGCAGAGCCCTTCAGAAGTGAGGAAAGGGACACACAGTACAGCCCCAAACCAGGACCCAGCTGCTTTGCAGCACTGTGTGAACCAGCTCATTGATCCCGACCTCAGTACAGCCAGGCATGTGTTCAGCAGAGGAAAAAACAGCCAGCTGCAGTGCCAAAGCCTTACTGTTATGGCTCTCATCTTCTTCCTCATCCTCATCATCTTTGTACAGGATGGGCCCCTCCGAGTCAGAGTCGCTCATCCCTTCGTCTCCTTCCTGCTCCTCTGGCAGGACCTGGGGTACCAGTTTTGGGATGACTGTGACAGATGGCACATCTCCAATGTACACACGGGGGCCCAAATTCTGCTCCTCTTCCTGGTCATCTTCCTCATCGTCTGGACTAACGAGAAGCACACGATTACATCTCTTAACATGTTCAGAGGGGCTGGGGAACACCCTGAGATCAGCACCCTGTTAGCTCCCCCAGGCAGGCAGGTCTGTCAGATGCCAGAGCAGCCCTGGGATCCCACACTAACCCCCCCTCCGAATCACAGGGAGCTCGGCAGAGGAGGTGCCAGGGGCAGGATTTCTGCAGAACTACACAACCCCCTGAGCCCCCTGTGTTGGGACCTGCAGGCTCAACCCTGTTGCAATGCAACAGTCCTTGTCCCACTTCTCTTCTGCAAAAGGAAAGTCTCGGGAAGGCCACGAAGGGATGAGCTCCAGGACCTTGTTCTGCCTCGGTGCACCTGAGGCCAGGCCAGGCCAGGGTTCCAGCATCAGCCTGAGCAGTCTGGAACCCATTTCCCTTTCTAAGTAACAAGGCCCCAGAACCAGGCTGAATTTTTTGGGGAGATGCACTGGCCCCCTGGGAGGCTGCACCACAGACTCAGCCAACACACACAACTGTTTCTTGGCTGCTGCACGAAGCAGCAGAGCAGCCAGCTCTGCCCACAGCCCTCCTGACCAGACACGGGGTCGTGCAGGTCAGAGCCCAGCGCGACCCACACCACTGCCACCAGTTTACTCCAGGCACAGCCAGGAGGTACTCACACTTTCAGCATCTCGATGGTGACGGGCAGGGACCTGGTCCTGCCCAGGGTGCCGCTGTCCTCTGCAGAGCCGCTGTTCTCGAAGAGCAGCGAGTGAGCCCTGTGCGAGCCCTCGGCAGGGGGGGTGACAGGCAGGGGGCTGGCCAGAGCCTGCTGGATACGGACGTGCAAAGGGATCTGGGGCAGACGGGGCAGCGCGGGAGGCTCGCCGAACCCCTGCTCTGCTGTCCTCTTTGACACTTCCACGGCCCTGAAGTCTTCAGCAGGAGGAGGAGGAGGAGGAGGAAGAGTCTCTTTAGGCAGGTCCAGGGAACGTGGAGGGTCCAAGGCAGGGGTGGAGGTGGGCAAGAGCATGCGTGGGGGCTCAGGGGGCACGTGCGTGGGCAGCGGCGGCGAAGGCGAGGGCGGAGGGTAGGCGGGGGCCAGGCTGAGGGGTGCCGGCGCGGGGCGGCTCGCTGCCCCTGTCCTGTCGGGTGGGGGCCTGGGGGCTGCCTCCGGCGCGGCGCTGGGCAGGAAGCCTCTCTTCGGTGGGAGAGGAGGGGAAGGCCTGGACAAGCCTGTACCACTGTTCATTGCTTGAGAGAGTTCAGCTGAAAATAAACCCCACAAAAGCCAGGACATTTAACAGGGAACGTCCAGACACCCTTCAGCAGCACGGGCTGAGCAGGGCAGAGCACTCGGGGCCCCTGCTCTCCGTGCCAGAAACAACCAGGTTGCAAGCCTCTGGTCTGTCCTTCCTGCAGCAAAGGTAAGGCTTGGGAGAGCATCCAGAAACAAGCAAGCTGGGAGAGGTCTGTGCATCCCGCTGCTTTGGAGAGAGAGAGAACGGCACCGGCCCTCGAGTGACAGCAGATGGAGCTCCCCCAGACCAGCTCGCTGCCTCAGCCAAGGAACACGGGTCCATGGGGCGCTTTGTGCCTGTACTACAGCATCAGAGGCACAGAAATCGGCTGTATCCAGGACACCCCAGACACCAGTTGTGTTAACTGCTCCCCTGCACATTAAAACACCTTTTGGGAAGTCCCCCTCAGAGGCAACAGCCTGAACCACAAGCAGCAACGTTCTCACTCTCTCCCTTCCATTCACTGCCAGAGCCAGCCCGAGAACACTGTGCCCACAGAGCAGCTCCTCTCTGGGGATGGGGTCCTGCTCTACTCCCTCTACACCCTGGTCCCCAAGCCCCACATAAGCTTCTCTGCAACTACTAGACAGCAAAACGTCCAAAAATAGTTAAGAGCCTTAAGTCTACACAGAGTGTGTCTGCTGAGCAAGGGAGGAGAGAGGGAGAAATGGGAACAGGAAAGTGCCTACAGCAACCTCAGGTTCCGAGGAGAAGGGAAGCCAGGGAAGGCTGCTCTGCTCTCCCAGGCTGTAGCCTTTAACATTCACATACCAAAGGCTTCTTGGGCTTGGAAAGGTTTTGCCCACCTGCTTGAAGGGGCTCAGGTTTCCTGAGCTCCAGGTTTCCCCAGGGGCTGGGAGGAACCCGCAGTTCAGGCACAAGAGGGTGCTGTGAGCGGAGTGCTTCCCAGATAAGGCTGTGACTGCAGAGGTGGGTGCATTTTTGGGATGTTTAGCATTTTTAGACTTTCCCCTTGCAGATTAAGGGCCAGATAGTGCAGAACACCGAGTGCCCTCAGCTCCCATCCACCTCAGCCCAGAGGATTCCAGTATCTCCTCAGCAGCACTTGGAGCCTGGCAGGACCTGGTTCAACTCACCTTTGGGCAACCACAAACAGATTTTAAGAGGGACCAAGTAGCTGGAAGAAGGGAGAGGAGACAGAAGAGGGCTGGGCACCACTCCAAGCATCCTTCCCAACAGTCCTGTCTCCCTTCAGTGTGATAAGTGACTGGCACCACCTCTTGTGACCTGCAGCGGTGGCCAGATCCGGTGCTCCAGCACTGTAGCTCCTGAAACCTGTCAGCAGCCCTGAGCAGCAGGGCTGCCACCAAGCTCCCAGTGAGCACCTCTTGCTCTAACTTGCTGTTTCAAGCCGCTGCTGGTTAAATTCCCCCTCCCCAAAGTGTTTCCTGACCCTTATTTTCAGCTACTGGGAACAGCTTGGAGAATAAAGGTGAGGGAACATCTCCCCAAGGGTGACCTGCACATGAGCAGCCCTCCCATTACCACAGCAGCACAACAGCACAGTCGGAGCACGCAAAGACCAGTGCAGAGCTCAGGGAGCCAGTTCCACTGCTGCTCTTTACCCACAGCCACACAGCCAGGCTCGCCCAGCAGCGACAGAGGCACTTACCTATCACTGGGTTGCTATTTCTGTTGACAGGTTTGGGAGGAGGGACAGGAGGCTGTTTGGCAGCAGCCGTGCTGGCTGTACTGGTGGGAGCAGTAGTGTTGGCACTGACAGGAGCAGGGGGCAGAGTCCTGGGGGCTGGGGAGGGGGCAGCTGTGGAACCGACTGTCTTTGCCACAACAGGGGCTGTGGTGGAAGGGGCAGTTTTTGCAGTGCTGCTGGCAGGCGTTGGATCCTTTGCCTGCGCTTCATTTGCTTCCTGGGAGGTGGAAGGAGGTCTTTTTGGAGGAAGCAGAGGCTGCCTGGCAGCACATGGCTCCTCAGGTGGTTCCAGTTCAGGCCCGGAGTGGCTGCTGGATGAGCCTGCAAAGCGAGACAGAGCTTGAGAGACGCGGGGAGAATCAGACGGGCATTGGAACTGCTCCTGGGAGAACCCAAAGCAAGGGATTCTGAACACATCTGGCTTCTTACCCTGCCTCTTCTTTGGCTCCTCAGCTGGAACAGGCTTCCTGAGGCTGGCTGACTTTGTGGCCTCTTCTTGCGGGCTGGGCTCGGGGCAGACCCTGCCGATGGGGACGGTGTGGCCATTCTTCAGCGTGGGCGGGTTCAGCTTCTCCGGCTCCTCACCCTCTGCACACAGAGAACACTGAGACAAGGCTGGGCTGCCATCCACCCACTTCTCTCTGCCTCCTGAAACAGCTGGTCCCCAGCCTGCCTGCTGCACCAGGGAGCACACCAACACCAACTGGCTGAAGCCAAGAGCCTTTCATTTCATTATCAACAAGCAAAATGGGGCAGCACTGTATCCCATCGACTGGTTTTCTTCAGCAGCCCCTTTAACCTACCACCCTGCTAGAACACCACTGCATTCAGGACCCCTATGCCCACTGCTGTGTGCCCCAAAAGCCCCAGTCACAGTCAGAGCAGGGAGTGTACTGAACAGGGTGAGACAGACAGACAGGGACCATGTTAGCAAAGAGCCACTGCAGGGGTGATGCCTTGCTACAGGAAGATCAGGGCTAAAGAACACGGACAGGAGGAGGAGAAGAAGGTCATTTGCAGACTCACCCTGCTCAGGGTCTTCCAACAGCACCCCTCTTTTCACAAGCTCCTCTCTTGGCTTTCGCATAGAAATCTTCCGCTCTAAAACTGGTATTAAACACCAAGAAAAACACTCAGAAAAGGGGTAAGATAGGAGGTGAAGATGATACTTGGTGTTTTTTTTAAGGATCCTCTGGAGGAAATAAAAGGGCTTCAAATTTCACTGGTTTTGCAGGGATTAAGAGGAGGGAGGAGAGCTGGCAGGTTCAGACCTGCACTTCACACTACACCAGTGATGGGGAGCAGAGCAAACCCTCCCTCCCCACGGCTGCTGGGGAGGTTCTTCAGGAAAGGAATTTGTTTGTCTGAAACTACTGCTCCATGAGCAAGGCGATTCTGGAGAGGTTACAGGTGCCAGCCCATCACCAGGTCACACTGTGGTTCTCACACGTGTCAGCACTCAGGCTGGTGGCAGCGAGACCCCCCCCCCTCACACCCGCTGGGCAGGGCAGGGCCTCCCAGCAGCCCCCGTTACCTTCAGAAGTCTCCTTAAACTTGTCACTGCTTTTCTTTTTCCTCCACTTCCACGGTTTGAAGATCTTGCCAAAGCCTGAGAACTTGCTTTTCCTTTTTGTGGGAGGCGTGGTGTCACCCGACTCCAAAACGTCTACCCCCATGCCGGCATCAGCTGGGGGGTGATCCACTTCCTCGGCTGCACGGGAGAGAGGAGAGAAGTTACCTTGTGCTGTGGGTCCCACCTGCCACCTCCCACCAGCCTGCCCCCCGCACACGGGGAGCGGCCAGGCGTGCTCATGCAGGGCAGCCAGACTCATGCCTGCAGCAGCCAGCGCTTCCCGTCAGCTCGGGGAGACAAGAGTGGGGTTTGCAGCGCTGACAGCGCCGAGGGCGACCGAGGAGGAGGATTTCCAATGGAACAGGGTTAGTTTGGGTCTGCAGCGTCACAGCCTCACCCGAGGGGCACAAACCGTTTCGCTGCAGTGTCATCTCCAGCTGGAAGCAAGGGGTGCTCGACACACGAGCTGCAGGAACACAGACACCTCCCAGGCAGCAGAGCCGACCTTCAGCACTGCCTCCCCACGCTGGAGGTACCAGCCCCGTTACAACAGCTGTATGTGCCACAGCTTGGCCTCTCTGATTTTTCCCTCTATAAATAAGGCCAGCAAAGCCAGCCAAGAGCAACAACTACACAGGAAAGCAACACAATACAGGCCTGCACTCCACCTACTGTACTGCAAGCCTCGGGAGAGCGACGCAAGGAGGACGGGGAGGTGGGGAGGGATGCACGAACACCCCCAACATGCTGCAGCCAGAAAAAAAAACCCTCATAAAGAAACAACTTGCAAAGCAGAACCAGAGCACGAAATGCTAAGCTGATGACTCAATCCTGGCTTGCCTGGTGTTGCTGTTTTTTGGGTATTTGATGAAACATAAGGGAACACTTACAATCAGCAGAATCGAGCAATGCTTGCACAAAACACTCATCCCAGTGCACACCAGCTAAGTGAAGCCAGCTGGTGGGCTGCTGCCCCTCCTGATCCACAGACCCAGAACCCCTCGGCGTTGGCACCGCCAGCAGCAGGAGCCGCCGAGCTGTGCTGCAGAACACCACACAGTACTGCCAGCAGAGCCCTGAGACCCCCACAGCCCCAGGGTGACACTGTCAATGGAGCCCTGAGACCCCCACAGCCCCCAGGGTGACACTGCCAACAGAGCCCTGAGACCCCCACAGCCCCCAGGGTGACACTGCCAGCGGAGCCCTGAGACCCCCGCAGCCCCCGAGGCGGCCAGGCCGCACACAGTGCTGCAGGCCGGGGCCACGTTACAAACTGCACTCAGGAGTTCTTATTTCTGAGGCTCCAAGTGCAGCGTTCTGGAGGTTGCAAGCCTCCTGGGACCACCAGAGACCTTCCAGTCACCTTCAGACAAGCCTGTGTAACGTGCCTGCAGGAAAGACAATACCCCGCAGGCCACACAGACCCCGCAGGCCAGGCAGGAAGTTCAGCCAGGAATCCCACCTCCTGAGGGCAAGAGATTGGGAGAGGAATTTTAGGGGAAAGCCCATTTTGTACATGGGACAAAGAGCTCAAAAGGTATTTGCTGTCTCCTACAGACACCCACCAGGAAACAGGCCTAGGTGTGAGAAAGCAGAATCCTGTCAACAGGGAGCAGATTCAGGGCAGGGCAATAAACCAACAAAGAGAAGGGGTAAGAGCTGTTTCGTGGTGCTCTACCTTCTCTAGCTTGAGATTTCAGACCCCAGAAGCACCCAAACCTCTGGAGCAGCCTCAGGCCAGCTGGGCTGGGCTCCTGCTGTGCAACACCACTGGACAGACCCCGATTTTCCAGTCTGAGCACAAGTGAAATGGCAGATGATGGAATCACAGGGGAGAGAAAAGCCACAGGGACCGTGCTAGCAGCATAAGGGAGACTGGAGAGTATCGACATAGGAGGATGTAGGTCGTATGTGAGAAGCCAGGCCAGGACCCTGGCTCACCAAGAGCCAGGGAAGTGCCACTGTGCTGCCCAGCAGGACAAAAGCCTTCTCAAAGCTCACATGGCCATGTCAGGCTTCACCTAAACTGCAGGAGCCTTCCAGCTCTGTGCAGGCTTCTCTCTTGTGAGACTCCAGATCTTCTCTGTTTGGCTGATTATCATTTTGTCAGCTCAGTCAGACCCAGTGCAAACCTGAGTTTACTGGGCAGGCAAGAGCACTTGCCAGGCACGAGCTGCGGGCTCAGCCTGGATCCCAAGCACCACGCGAAGGCATCTCCCTCACCTTTCCAAGCAGCTGGAGCAGCAGTGGAGGCAGCAGCACCAAGCTCACTCCATACACGTTACGTCCCTTCCCTGAGCTGCCCTCTGGAATGTCACTTATGCACTGCCTGCCACCCAAGGTGTCGGAGCGCTGCGCTAAGCAAAACGAGTTATTAAAAGAAAACTCAGCCATCGGCCCCGTGGATTAAGGGAGACCTCAGCGAGCTGCCACGTCTCCATGTGCAATTAGAGGGGGAATGAGAAGCATTCCCTGCCACAGTCACCTCCGAGGGGGCTACGGAGGAGCAAGGGGTGTGAAAGGATGAGCCGAAGCTGCAGGAGACACAGGATGTCCCACACGTGGGAGCAGCTGGAAGCAGGGACAGTGGGGAAGAGCCCACATTGCAATCATGGACTGTTAATTGCAATCATGGACTGTTAATTGCAATCATGGACTGTTAATTGCAATCACTTGGGTTAACACAAAAGCCAAGTTCCACCATAACGTTCAGCATTCATGTCGAGTAACTCAGGTCTTGCTTGTCTGCGGCGCTGCTCCCATCAGCCACACTCCCAACTGCTCATAGGCTTGTGCCATGCATCGGGGCTCCTCCAACATGGAAACCCCCCTTTTCCCTGTTTCCTCAAGGGGATTCCTGCCCCCAGTACAAGATACAAACCGGGATTCACTCTGCAGCACAGGCTGCTCAGCGCAGAGCTGCACTGCCCTTCCACAGCACTCTTCCTTTTTCCCATCCGCAATTACCACGGGGACATAGACATTTAAAACAGCCTGTTGTGATGCAATTATGAGTTACACTGACTGCTAATTACCGGGTGGATCAGCAGCTATAGGTGTGCTTTACTGATCTGTATTTTAAGTAACCTCATTGTTCGGTGACTGTTCACATCGGACTCACACCCTCCCAGAAAGGGACCTTCCCTTCCCTGCACAGCTCCTTTCCAGCTCCCATTTCCAGGGAGGATGCAGAGGACTCCCAAGCTGCCATCACCTGGGCAAGGTGGCTTCTCTGCTCCTCCTCTTACTCTGTTCTACAAGGTGCAGGAGGGTCCTGAAGCTGCTTTGCACAGCAAAGGCAGAGACCCCTCCTCATCCGAGTTGTGTGCTGGGAAGTGTCTGAGGAACCACAACGCAGTGGGAAAGACATGGCCCCCCCCAAAATTAAAGAGGAGCTGGACTTTTAGTGAAGGGTGAGAAATGCCAGGGAGCCGATGCCCTTGCCTCACCAGCCCTTGCTCAGCACCACGGCTGCTTCCCTGCCTGGCAAGCCTGTGTCCCAAGGACCAGGCTCCCCTCCTTCACTGCCATTCCAGGCTGGAAAAGCCATCTAAATTTATGAGAAAGGCTAAATGAGGGCATGCAGGTGAACCCTGGGGAGTCCTCATTAGAAGGTCAAGAGCTCTCCAACAAGCAGGTCCCTACTGTGCCCCATACCAAAGTTCCCCCTCCAGGAACTTGGGAGAGGCCCTGAGAGCCCACCCAGATGCCAGCACACCGTGCTGAGCACCCTGCCCCATGACACAGCCCTGGCTGAGCAGCATCTCCAGAACAAGACATCTACTGCAGCTTCTGCCCATCGCCCCAGGCAATCGTGGGTCCTTGAGTGGAGCCCTCCACCTGCCCTGCCCCAGGCAGAGCCCAGCACCCCGCGGGTGCGGGGAGGGAGCGGTGCCCTGCCTGCCATCACCCAGCTTCCCTGGAGAGCCCACTGCCAGTGCGGATCCCCTCTCCCAAACACTTCACGTGGCCTGATCCTGTTCCATCAAAACAAGCAGGTGAATTCGGGCTGTTTAGGCAGCAGAGCTGTGTTAACCCAAAATGTTTAGACTGAAATAGTCTCAGGAAGCGTCACAGAGTTGGCACAGCCCAGAGACACAAGGCAGCAGAGCGCTCCAGCAGCGCCAAGCAGCTCGGGATGCGATTCTCCATCAGTACACCCGGCCAGCTGGTCCCCCAAACCCCCCTGCAGCCTGTGAGGTACATTCACACCCAGATCTTGCTGCTAAAATGCAGGTGGGGAACAGAAAGCTTCTCCCCTGCTGCACGCTGTGTCAGGTGTCAGCGGCTGTGCTGAGCACCGGTGGTGCTGAGCTGCTGCTGCTGTAGTGGCTTTTCCAGAGAAAACAAACCATTCCAGTTGCCAGAAGCTGGAGATTCACTTTTGATCTCCAAGCTCATTGCACAGTCAGCAAGCGGTGCTGCATGGGTCATCTGGTGCCACAGCTTCTATGGGGCTCAGCACAGCAGTTCCTGTGAGAGACGATAAAGCTGGGTACCTACAGCCCTCGGGTACCTACAGCCCTCGGGTACCTACAGCCCTCGGGTACCACGTGAATACTGAAAACGCCTTTCCTTTCCTGACCATCTCTCAGGGCAGATTCCTGCGAGGGTGCGTGAGACAGCAGCACCTCTGACATACACTGTGAAATAACAATCATTGAGCCCACGGTGCACCTAGTGCAGTCACTGCAGAATTAGTCCTGGTGAGTTCTTACAGCACTTTAACTCAGGCCACTCCCCATGGAAAGCCAGCAGGCCCGTGGAGATGTTCAGTTGGGTTTTAACTGCCACACATAAGCTAAAAAAACCCCAACACTTCAAGACCCAAGTCACAGACCGTAACAAAGCAAGACTGAGGGCTGCGAAGAAGTCAAAGAGCTGCATCCCAGAGCTGACATGTCACATCGTATGGCTATGTGCCTGGGAGGGAAACTGCTCATCTCCAGGGCTCACGAAGAAAACAGCACAACGCTTTAAGGGTGAAGGCTCAGCGACCCTCAGGGCTGGACTGCAGACTGAGAACATGCTGCTTTTCTCCCTGAAGTCTCTCTCCAAGCATCCAAGAGTTGGCCGAGCAGACTTGAGGTCCAAGAGATGATGCATCTCGCCACTGCCTGCACTACAACAGGCTCCTTACCCCCGTCCTCTTCAGAGACATTAAGATCTGTTAAATCCTGTATTCATTAGGAGACATCCTTGCAAGGGAAACAAGAAGCCAGGAGTGTTCTGCCTTGTAACAGGCCTTGCATACTGTGCAGATCATGAGCTTGAGCCAGATTCTCTCCATCCGCAAGCCAGAGCTCACCCAGAACCTGACCCATCTCTTATCGCAGCAGTTACCACGGGATTTCCACAAATCCCAGGAGTTTCAGTTCCCAAGGAGCTCACCGGGTGTTTGTGTCTCTCAGTCACAGCCCCAAGGCTCACAGCCAGACACCACCGCAGCGCCAAGACCCGGCTCCAGCAGCAGCGGTGTGAGCGCTCAGCTGAGAGCTAAAAGCACTCAGAGCAGTGAGGGGCTTCACGCCACGCAGCAGCCCGGGCTCCATCACCTCCAGCCCTGCCCAGGCACCTGGAGCTCCGCTGTCACACGGGCCCAGAAGGTGCATCAGGACCTTGTGCTGAGAACAGAGTCACTCGTTACACACCAACCGTCACCAGAACTGTGTTCTGTGGTACAGCCTGGACACAGGCCCTGGCAGCAGGACACAGGCCCTGGCAGCAGGACACAGGCCCTGGCAGCACGGAGCCCAGGCAGGTCCTCACAGACCCTCCCCGATGCGCGGGCTGGAGAACAATCCCACTTCCTCAGCTCTGGCTTTGTTGTGCCGGGCAGAGCAGCTCAGAATCCCAGAAACTTTCCAAGCAAACAGCTACAGCTCAAAAAGCAAACAGAGACTCTTGTGAGGGAGATGTTAACGTCTCCAAACAGCACTTCAGGTGAGTGGTTTTGGCTTCCTGTAACAGCTCGGAAAACTTTACGTGCGTTTCCCAGAGCGTCCAGGGAAGGTGCAGATCCTGACCCAGAGCAGTAACTTCGGTCACACAGCAGCCTCCAACAGCCCAGCTGTACCTTTCTAATCCCCATACTCTTCAAGAGAACATTTCCCCACTAACACTAATGCAAGGACCATCTCTTTGGGGGTCACACTTTATCCAGCAGGAACTCTGCAAACTGTGTAATTAACAAAACACCTTCAGCTGGCAAATGAGGATGTGTGGGAACAGCAGGGACACTGACCTCCTGCCCCCGGCAACGCACAGCGTCACTGCACCCAGAGCCCACTCCCCAAAAACTGCCAGGTGCTGGAGGAGCCAAAGAGCCCAAGACTGAGCAGCACCTACGCCCAAGGAGAAGATGCTGTTAATCTCCATCAGCAGCAGGAAGACGACTGAAGTTTCACTTCTCCTTTCCGCTCACTCAATATCACTTATTTTTAGCTGCTCTTGAACAAGAGTGAACTGGAGTGAACTGGGGGTGGGGATGAGAATCACTGGCTTAATCTGAGCCCCCCAAATACTCGCAGGCTCAAAGTCAGAAAAGTGAAGAAGAATGAGAAAAAGTGATCTGTACCTCAGGGAGGTCCCCACGTGCCCAGGTCAAGTGCTCCCCTAGAGATCAGGTAGTTTCACCTTCCAGAGGAGAGCAGCTCAGCCCAGGGAGCTGACAGCGAGTGGCTGTCAGATAAAAGGGAACGGGGGATGTGGAGTCTCCTCTTATAGGCAGCACATGACAGTCCCGGCGCTGGGAACAGCACCCAAGACAGGGACTGGAAATACCACCGACCTACGGACGAGCCCTGCTCCTTCCAGGGCTTAAAGCAAGGCTGTGTTCACTACAGCAGCCTGCCAGCCACCCAGGCACCTCAGAGAGAACAAATGGGCAGGAAGAGGACTGCCAGGAGCCCCTTCTCCCCCCAGAACTGCTACCGCTGCCCCAGGAAGCCGGGGCATCCAAGGAGGATTCTGGGCAGATCACTGGGGCTGGATCCCACCCCACCCGGGTGTGCTTTACCTCTGTCCCAGCCCTTCGCAAAGGTACCATCCCTGAACCTGGCATCCTGAACCTGCCATCCCTAAAATCTGCAGCTCAAAGCCAGTCCAGGGAGCAGCGACTGCGTGTGACGGGAGGAGGAGAAAGGAGGGGAACGGGGTTCTTCCTCTGGTCTCTCCCCAGCTCCCGAGCCGGGTGCAGGTTACACAAGCCCTGCATTCCACTCCTCCGACTCCTCCGTTTCACCTGCAGTCCTGCCCCGCCGCAGCCCCAGCTTCCTCCCTCTCCCTTGCCCTCCATTACTCACCAGAAGCAGCTGGATTTACCGGTCTCGAGAAGTGCGGCTGCCCCATTGGATTCTGTTCTAAGCAGCTCCCGGGGAGGAGGCAGGAGGGGGAGACAGAGAGGGAGAAGAGAAGTCTACCCTGAGAAAACACTTTAGTCCTTTAAAATGGTAAATCCACGCTTGGGGCTGGGAAGGAGCCCGGGGAGCGAGGCGGCCGCCAGCTCTCAGGCAGCAGCTCGGGTGTCCGAGGGTCCAGCTCCGCTCCCGTCCTGCCCGGACCCCATGGCCGGGCACTTGAGTCTCATAAATAGGCGTCCGTGCCAGCTCCCTTCACGCAGGAATGCCTGTCATTCCAGAGCCGAGCTGGCTAGGGCTGAAGCTCAGGAAGGGGAGGAGACAGCCAGCCACGCTCCAGCCACTTAGCTGCATAATCCAAATCATCAACACCCCTCGCGCGCCGTCCCCACATGAGTCTGGAGGAGAGAGAAGAGCCCAGAGCGAGGACAGGACACCCAGGACACCGGGTGTTCTGCTCCAGGACAGCCTGGAGACACCACCTACACCAACACGCGGAGGGGTTTCACCTTCCAAGGGGGATGGAGGAGGGAACAGCGTAACCGAGCTGGCAGAACACAAACCAAGGCTGTGGGGAATGAGAAGGAGCAGCACTGGCTGCTGAGGAGCCCGAGAAAAGGGATCTCAGAAGGAGCCTGAGCTGATACACATCTAGCCAGGCCTGTAATAAAAATGCAATTCCAAGGCAATTCCTCTCTGCACTACAGTTACCAGGAAGCAGGTTGGAGCAGGGAGCGTGGCTTCTCATTTCATTTGAATTTAAGAAAGGAAAATTTAAATTTAACAGGGACAGGAGGAGCTCATTGTTGATTCGTGTGTCACAGCTTGACAGTTCAGGCAGCAAATATCCCCCTCAGCATTTGCATCGCAGCAACAAAGATCTCCAGAGTTTCTATCTATCCAGTTGGATTCTTTAATTCCTCACCAGAACTTGCACCAGGACACTGTAGGCTCCCTGAGCATTCCCAGCCCCTGAACAGCACGCTGCAGAGGAGCAGAAAAGCCCTTAACCATCCCACAGCTTGATCTGAACTCAGGGAGAGGAGCAGTTCTCATACAGGATACAGGCACGTGCCACAGCATCCCACCAGGGGCTACCCAGGAACAGACACATCCAGGTCTGTCCTCCCCACGAAGGAAGGGCTGGAGAAAGAGGCAGTTTCAAACACACCACAACCTGCTGCAGCCCTCGAGGTCTCTGCCCTCAGCATCCCAGCAGCCACGGTACTCCAGTATCACCCAGTGTAACTGGGGCAGCGGGGAAGGGTTCAGGACGAGCTCACTGCTGCAGCTGTCCCAGCAGTACAACCCTTCTGTTCCAGGAAACAACGAACTCAAAGATGGTCCGTTCGGACCGGTGCAGCCAGGAACAGTCTGTGCTGCACGTGGGTCCGAACAGGCGCCCGACGTGAACAGCCGTCCAGAGCCGCCTGTCACGGCGGGGGGGGGGNTGGGTCCGAACAGGCGCCCGACGTGAACAGCCGTCCAGAGCCGCCTGTCACGGCGGGAGGCGCTCTGCAGCCAACACACCCCAGGAACGGGAAGGGGCGGTTTCCACCCCTGAGAAAACTCCACCTAAGCCACAAACACCCCTGGAAGACGCCGACGCTTTTGGTTCCTCCGCTAACATGCTGCCCGTGCCATCCAGCTCGCAGACCCACTCCTCCACCCGAAGCTGCGGGACACGGGAGGAAGCAGGACACCTCTGCACCTTCTCCACCTACACCAGCATCCCGCTGGTCTGTCAGCTCTGCGAGCTGAGCAGATGACCCCTGTCCAGGAGCAGTCGGAGGAGCGAGGGATCAGCAGACACGTGGAGGTGGAGGAGCAAACAGCACTCTCCTCCCTGGCGCAGAACACGTGGAGGTTCCTGGGAGCGTTGATCTTCTCAGCCTCCCACCACCGGGCATCTCCCTGCTCCGAAGAGGACCCAGCGTTTCTGTCTGGTCAGCCACAGAAGTACTTCTCATTTTCATTGTGGGCAATTAACATACTGATTCACAGGCATGCTCCACCTCATTTAAGGCTCTTAGCTTTGAAACAAAGAAAAAGCCACTTTAAAGCCATTTAAATACACTGCCATCTGGCAGAGACCCACAAAACGTGGAGATAGGGGCTGGAAGACTTCTCCAAGTCTACAAATCAGCTGTCCAGCTTGGAAGGAGGTCTGGAAAGAATACCCCCGCACCTGGGAATGCCACAGAACACTAAACACTGCATCAAGGCTGCCTGAGTGAGAGGAGGTGAAAGCCACTGTGTGGTACATTGATGTACAGTGCAGTAAGAGCGCAGGAAGCGCTGCTGCAGAGCAGGCAGCCCAGGGTAGGCAGCACAGCCCCTAGCTCTGCATTAGTAAAACATGAAGCATTAGCTTAAATTGCAGTGCCAGAGATGTGAACTGGTGCACTGACATTCACAGCCCAGAGCAGGCAGGGCCGTTACACAGCCACTCACCAGGCTGCACAAAGCCCACCCTGTGACGAAGCCCCTCCGGTTTCTGCGCCGCCGGTCGGGTCTCACCAGAGAACCAGACCAGGGCAGAGGCACGTGCAATGAAGCTGTTACCACAAGCGTTAATATTTGCTTCTGAATCCCACAACTCTCCCCTCTTCTGGGAAGGAAGAGCCAAAACCTCAGCAGAAGTCACAGAGAACAGCAGAAACCCAAACCCAAAGGACACCAACACCACTGTTTTCCAAAGTGGCCAGAAAAACCTGCCTGTCCATCCTTCCCTCTGGAAAGAGAGGTGTAAATCCTGCACCAGCAGATACAAACACTCCTGCTCCAGCCCCAGGACAGAGCAGCTGTGCTTACTCTTAAGTAACCCTTTGTATCCCAAGAGCTTTGTTTCACAGCTGGGGAAGAGCCTGGGACAAAGCACCCGGCCAAGCTCCCTGCCAACAAGAGCCCATCTAGTGAGGCTGCTTCACCTCTACCAAGGGCAGTGAGGAGATGAAGCCTCATCCCACATCCAGTGGCACACCCAGGGTGAAGCAAAGTCCCATTTCCAGCGAGGACAAGTGACAAGTGTCCAGAATTCCCATCGTCACGCAGAAGGGCCATCTCACAGAGCAGCAACCAGAAGAAACCAGAGCAAAGCCTCTGCTCCTTGGGGACAGGTGACCTTTACGAGAAGGAAGAGCTTGGAAGAGCAAAGAGCTTTCTACAGCAAAGCAGAAGGGGTACAGCCAACAGCCCATCGATAATTGCTGCTAAAAAAACAGTAACCAAGAGATCCCAGTGAGGTGGAAAGGTTACAGGGTTTCAGGGGAGTTGGGTGGCCAAACCAAAACCAGATGAAGGGCTGTGGGCAGTAAGCGCCCAGAAAGCGGGGTGCATCACTGTCCTCTGGGGTTTCATTTCCCCTCCTCCAGAGCAGCATCCCACCAGACACCCGACAGTCACACAGTAATGGTCTGTTAATAGGCGTTGTAAAAGGAACTCTTCTGGGTTGTTTCACTTTGAAATCGAATGAAACCCATAATGAACACAAATATTAGCTCCTCTAATAAAGACACTGCTGTTCACGTTCCAGTTCACACCAGCGTGAAACACCACATTCATCTGTGGTGACTCAAGACGTTTGTGTCCCATGATTCAGCCACCGGGTCATTAAGGACTCTTGCATTATTATCCTGTCCAGGCAGACTGAGACAACCATTTCAAACCAGTGATACTGGGCGTTTTCCTCTAGAGCCCATCAGCAAGAGTCAGCCCTGGCTGCGGGGCGTTTAAGGCTCTGGAGATGCACCCACCCGAAATACCAACTCAGGCCCCCAGTAGCATTTTACTGGGAGGACTGGTGGGGAGAGGAGAGCAGCAGCACCGCAGCTCCGGATGCGTTTCAGCACAGATCTGCTTGCCAGCAGCCCTCAGCAGCTTGGGCAGAACAGGAGCAAGAAAACCCCCTGTGATGTGCATGGTAACAGCTCTGGGTACCTACAAACCCACCGTGCCTGGGCTGCGCTGCGGCACGAAGCCAGTGGCAGGGCTAAGGAGGAGAGCAGAGCGAGGGGAAGCCAGGCAGGCTGGAAGGTCACAAGCCAACACAACGTGACGCTCTTCCTCTCTCCTCACATGGTGCTGGGAGTCAGCCCGGTACCGGTGTGGAAATGGAAAATGGTTTATTTATAAGGCAGCTGGCACCACATTGTTCAGGGTCTGTGCTGGGAGGAAAGGGCGCCGGTTTGGATGGGACAGGAGAGTGAGGTAACTGCTTCCACACCACGTGATTTCCTCCATGCTTCCTGTGACATTTCCAAGAGGGAAACTCCTATTTCCCAGAGCATTCCAGTCCCCTTGGCCCCACCAATGAGTCGGCATGGCCATAGCTGCTCCATCTCCAGGCAAAGGGCAGCGCACCTGGGGCTGTCCTGGTGCCAGCACAGGCGGGTGGCGGTGGGGAAGGCGAGCGACCCCACAGAAGCCCAGATGTTGGCTGGGATGGAGCACAGCTGGAGGAGCACTGCCCTGGGCTCGGCAGCAGCCTCTGCCCACGAGCTGACCAACAGCACGTCCAGCCTTCAGAAGGGAAAATAAAGCTGAGGCCAGGCTCCTGGGAAGCCCTGTGATCCCAGCGGGTGGCTGGAACACAAGGATCGCTTCATTGTCACAAGGGCTGGGCTAAAGAGAGTCGGGTAGCAGGGGCAAGGGCAGCTCACAGCCAGAACACCCCCAGCCTTGCTTCCCAGCAGTGGACGTGCAGCTTTTGATGGGAGCCCATTTTAGCCAGTACTGGAAACGTATCCTCCTCAATGCCGCCTCACCAACTGCTGTAATTACAACACATGCTAAATATTTTCTTGTTTGCTAGCAAGGGAATGCTAGGGAATAATGTAATCCTGACAGAATTAAAGATTCAGTCACCTCCTGGCTCACTGGATCACGGTGGTGATTCATGGCTTTGCCATCTTGAGGCAAGGGAACCTCCAAAGCTGACAAACTACTTTTTGGAGTACCTTGAAGCAACGTGAAAAGAGACACTGGTCGGGAGCCAAAGGAAGCAGAGATACAGAACACATTCCAGCAAAGCATCAGGCATCAGCAAAGCATCAGCATATTCCCAGCAGTGAGGCACTCGGGGGCAGGATGCCCATCTGCCACTTCCAGCTATGTTATCAGGAACGCATTAAGCAAAAACACGGAGGAGAAAATTGCATTAATTATTCCATTGTTTGGGGGAGAAGCAGGCATAGCAGTTAGCTCAGCTCTTGTTTAACCCTCTCCTGCAGCAAGAACTACGACACTCAGAGAGCCACCCATGAACTGGCATCACCTGAAGCTTCCCACTGCAACACCCTGGAGCTGAGCCATGACAGAGCCGACAGAGCTCAGCACAGACCCAAACCACATCCCTGCCCTCCAAACCCCTGCCCAGCACACGTGCTTCTGGGGCTGGCACACGCAGTGCTTCTCCTAAGCAAGTGGCAGCAGCACATACCTGCTGGACAGCCCCATCCTCTGCAGTGACCCCCTCCCTGGCCAAACCTGACCCCACACAAGGCTTTACAGCCTTATGCAGGCGTTAGGCAGACTCCCTGTGTCCTCGGGAAGGGAGACGGCTCCATCGATGCCACCCACAGAACCGACAGCACAAACTCAAGCACTGCACTGGGACAGCAAAGCAGCAGCAGGAGCAGCAGTAAACATGAAACCTCTCAAGTAAGATTAAATGGAAATTCACCCTCAGAGGCAGCACTATACTGAACTCTGGAAGCCAGCCTGCAGCGCAGAGGTCGAGGTGCCCAGGCTGGGCTCAGCATCCCTGTTCTGATTCATTACAAGACTCACGGTCCCAAATTTCTCTTCCTTCCTCTAATCCTTCAAGATGACAAGCTAGACCTTGAGCCAAGAGCCTCTCTGCCCACACGCTGGCTGAAAAGGCAGGCAGCAAGATTCCTCTGTAAAACCCCCTTGTTTCCTCTTCTTAACACTCCCCAAGAATCTCCACAAGCACGCTCGCTCTCCGTGTCCCAAGATGAAACTGCCCAGCAAAGCGCTTTAGTGTTTCCCCTGCCCCCCCTGAGGGGCTCACAACAGGCACGCCGTTCCAACGGGCCGAATGACCCTCCAACACCCACAGCTCCCCAGTCTGAAGGGACATTCCCCCAGTGCTGCACGGAGCAGCCAGTGCCAGGGCACCCGACTGCCCCTGGCTCGCTTGGCTCTGCCCAGGGACTCTCACAAAAGCGCCTTGGTTCAGCTTTTGGGGAACACCCAACTCCCCACTGCACCTGCTCAGCTTTAATTATTGATGAGGCTAGCAGCTCCTTATTAAAATGCGAGGCAAGTTTGGCACGTGGTCTCAGCTTCTGATCATCTCAAGCTGATACATTTGGGAGAGAAATCCAAATTCCCTGCCAGGGCTCAGACATTATAAAAAAATAAGAAGACACACAGGTTTGACTTCAGGCACGTAAATTCAGCAAGAAAAAACCACCTTTTGCACCCACACAACTCAGAACTCTCATAAAATTTGAGATTTTAAACCACAACTTCAGATCCACACACACAACATCTGGCTGGAAAGCTTCCTCTCAAGCACACTGTGATTTACAAGCCGATTCTGCCAGGGTGAATCCAGCAGGTAATTACAGGTTTGACCTCCTTCCATTGCACAAATATGCCTTTTGAAACAATGTGGATAAATATTTGCCCAATACAAGACAACAACTCCAAGAGGAACCATTCCAGTTTATCAACTTTGTGATTCATGTCGTTACAAGCTTTACTCTCTATTTAAAGAGCGAGATAACGCTGAGGAAGTTCATCCAGCCATCTACCTTCTATCAATCCAGCGTGGACCACCCTCGACACAGCCAGACCACGGGTCACACCCAGGCAAGAGCCATCAGGGAGCGAGTGAACCTCAACCTCAACTCTCCAAATATTTGCCATTGCTCAAGCCCCGAGGTGTCTCCCAGCACCGCCGGGGCTGAGGACCGAAACACGCTGAGTAGAAGGTTGCTGCTGGTGTGATGAGAGCAGCGCTGGGCTGCACGCTGAATCATCCCCTCTCCTTACCCCTTCTTGAACCGGCTCACCCAGGAGAGAATTAGGGAAGCCCAAAGCTGAGCGCACAAGGTGAGCTCTGGCTCTAAACCCCCAATCGGCTCCTCCTATAATCCCAGCCCCTGTTTCCTGCCAGCACCGAGAGCTCTGCTGAAGACAGGCCAGCAGCAGGCACCAGCCCAGGACAGGGCACAAAAAGCAGATGTGAGGGCAGCAAGCGGGTGGCTTTGGTCCCAAGACACACAGAGATCGGGTCCCCGACCCACAGGCTGTTCACCCACGGTGCTGGCTCACACAGGGACAATGCTGTGGCAATTGTTCACCGTGACAAGGCCACTCCATATAATTAAAGGAAATGTCAGGAGATGAGATAACACCAGCAGTTCAGGAGGTAAAGCTAATTCAGCCTTGTAAGAAGCTGTTTCTCCCACAGTTCTTCCCCTTCTTGCAGGAACACGCTCCCAGAACCCTCATTTCACCTAATTTCACCTAATTTTCTTGTTCCTGCCTTCGTAGAGCACCAGCAGTGACCTTGTTTGGGAACAAGTGGCACCATACCAAAACAGCGGCCGAAAACCCCTCCTGAGACTACCAGATCACGCTCCCTCTGCTCCCACCCAGCATGGTTGCTTGTGGGGCTGCAGACAGCGTTTGGACACTGCCACTGAGAGGAAACACGGCCAGCCTGGAGCAGGACTGTTCGGGCCAGGAAGAGGTTTGATGGTAGCCCAGCACGACCACTGCAGGCCATCAGGACCAGCTATGAAGCAGCCAGCTCAAATGGCAAGACTGCAAGCTACTCAAGTGTTTACTCACCTTCTCAGACGGAGTTTGCAGCAAGAGAGATACAGCACCCCACAGTTCCAAGTACATAAGCTACCAAGCCTACAGCCAGCCCAGGCAGGCTGATGGAGCTGCAGCTCTACCCTCGCTGCAGTGCAGATAACCCCGAGCCAGTGGGCCAGACAGAGCAGTGTGATTCACCTTGCCCCCAGCCACAGCAGCCCGTGGAAGCCTCACACCTACGTTCAACATCTGGAGATAGGGGCTCGGATCAAAGAATCACGGGGCAGAGATTAGGCAGAGGCTAACCCCGTGGCTCCACGAGGTTACAACACGCTTCCCAAGGCTCAGAGCTGCTGATGGGGGAGAAAGATCTTGCAGGCAAATATCAGCACAGAGTCCCTACCACAGCATCCACCTCAAGGAGTTCCCAGCTCACAACCCATACTCATTTTTTCAAGAAAAATAGTAAAGAACACGGCGCCCCAGGCACCACTGCCCCAAATTAACTCCAGAGCCGTGATCAATACCGAGCAGGAACATAAGGAAAAGCCCTGGACAGAGAGGGAGCATCGGGCTGACTTGAATAATCCCATTATAGAGTTATCCAGAGCAAGCAGTTTGCTCAATATTTGTGAGATAACAGGATTAACTTCGTGTTCAACATCATTTCAGCCTAATAATTGCAGAATCACTCCTAAGGCCCTCATGTCATTGATTCAACAGGGGATTCCCACCCACGCCCCCCCAGCCCCAGCTTTGAAAGCCTGTTCATTAGCGTCAGCATCTTAAGTTAATTACTCTGAGATATGTTTTTTTGCCTTTCCTCCCCAAAGCAAAATGTAACTTAACCCCTGCAAGAGGCAAGGCCCCAGCAGCACCAACTCCTGCCCTCCCTCCAGGAAGGGACCCTGTTTGTGGATGGGAGAACACAAGCAGCACACGGAGCTGGGGGGAGCCGCGGGAAGCAGGGCGGGTTTCCTAAGGGATTCCTCTGCGGAGCAGACGCGGTTGCGGAGTCCCGAGCCTGGGGGCGGCAGGGGGGCTCTGCGGCTGCTCTCAGCCAGCCGGACGCCCTCCTGGGTTTGCCCCTCATGCGGTGTCCCGCCGGCTGGCCCGTGAGGCCCAGGGCCGCCGCCCGGCTGCGCCTCCGCGGGCCGGGGAGGGGGTGGGGGTGCCCCGAAGCAGCGGGGGTGCCCGGGGCGGCTACAGAGCCGCGGCCTGGCGGGCAGACGCGCTCCC
>VZTU01030464.1:83218-106854 GCA_013400835.1 Zapornia atra
CCCTCAGCGCCGCCGGGACCCCGGCCCGATCCCGCCCCACGCCCCGAGCCCGCAGGGCCGATACGGGCCGTGCCCCGCCGCCCCGAACCCGCAGGTCAGCGGGGCAGCCGCGGGGCCGCAGGAGGGGAGCTCGGGAGCCCCTGAACGGTGGGTTTACCCTGCGGAGCCCAGCCCGTACCTTACGGCCCCTGGGAAACCTTAAAGCCGGTGCCACAAAGCACGGCCGAACCGGGCCCGGGCCAGGGAGCGACTCGGTGCCGACCCGGCCGGGGCTGTCGCTCATCCCCTCCGGCCCGCGCAGACCCGCCCCGGGCCCCGGGTTGGTGCCGCTCCGAGCTGCCGGAGACAAGAAGCACCTTCAGGAGCCCGAGCCGGGCCCCCTCCGCCGCGGACAGACGGACAGACACAGCGGTGACGTCAGCGGCGACACCAGCCGCTGTTCGCCGCGGGCCGGAGCGGCCCCGGCCCAGCCCCGGGGCCCGGCTCCGTTCAGCCGCTGGCTCGCTCGGCTGCTGGCAGCTCCCGGGGGCCGCAGCCCCCTGCGAACACTCAGGACGCTGTTGCCAGAGCCGAGGAAACGGGACTAACCAAACCCCGGCTTACCTCCCGGCCCAGGCAGGCTCCTCCTCTACCCTCAACCCCAATAAAAACAGCCGCTGGGATCCCTCGGGGGAGTTTCCAGGCAGCAGTGTTCCTGAGAGCAAGGTGAAGTTAAGGTCCAACAAGTTGAAGATGGAAACCAGCAGCTCTCCCAACGTGACCCCGCTGCTCCGTGCCCTACTTACCCAGCCGCAGCAGCTCCGCGCTCCCCGTTGAGCAGTGAGTCAGCCTGAATTACCCAGAGGATTGATTACATGTCCTACAAGGTCTTATCTCTTAATACAAGGAAGAAGATCGTTCCATTCAATCGGGGAGCACTTCAGCAGATACAGCGTTTCTCACCCAACATCAGCCTTCGCTGCTATCTTGCTCCAGCCAGCCCGGAGCATCTCCTTCCCAGCATGTCCCAGCTGAGGCACTAAACCACAAAACCAGCAGAATTAACCCGGGCTTTCCCCTCCAGGCAGAGCTATCTCAGGAACCCCACGGCCACTCGCTAGGACGGCTTTAAAAGTCACTCGAAATGGGGTGCTGGGGAATTGCCAGGCCTCTGGCAGGTCAGGAAATAATCTCTGTAAAACACTTGGCTGGCAGGTCAGGAGGGAAAGGCAGCGAGAGCTCAGACACACACTCACATCACAAGGGGCTTGTTCGGGGTGGGGGGATTACTGGGTATTTCTTAAATGCCACACCAACTACTAGACGGACAGTCGATCTGAATCGCCTGTAAACAGAGCGCCCGCAGCCCCTTCATGGCCCCAAGCACCCTGACAGCACTGAGAACTAGCAAGTTCACTGCAAATTGAAGAACAAAAGGCTGTCAAGGGTGATGGCCCCAAGTGTTTTGCTGCTTCATCAAGTGCACTCATGCTAATCTGCAGCAGGTAAGGAAGCACTCTGCACCGCACCTCGGTCTGAAGCCTCCACTGAGACCAGCTCAGCCCTCTGGTAAATCTGGCCAAGGAACAGCAGGTTTTGCTTTTCTTTCACGCCTGCAAATCAGAATACTCCCACTGTGATTAAGCATTTAGTCCCAGGCCCTTTGACCACTCCAGCTCACTTCTATTCACTGCACAAAGCAGTTATGTCACTGTACACGTAACACGCAGGATCTCCTAAGGGAATCGCAGCTCCTGTGTCTTCCCTGTTCCTTTGTCTGGACCAGGCGTTATCAAGAGGCTGCACTGGCTGGTTTGCATTCACTGCTCTCCTCTGGAGCCTGGAGCTGTGTGACAGCAAAGCCCCTCGACACCACGATGCTCCACGCTCGGCTCTGCAGATCAAACCCCAAAAACGAGGGGTGCCACCTCCAGCAGCCCAGCTGGCACAGAGAACCCCACATCAGAACACTCCAGTTCCACATCAAAGTGCACATTTGGCAAGTTTCCCTAAGCACAAGCTGCACCCATAGTTAAGTGCTTGTCCTGGCCGATTTCCAGTTGAAACTGGAAAGCAAAGGGGGATTCCCACCCCGTCCCAGCACTGCCAGCGAGCTGAAGAGCCCTGGCTCAGAGGCTGGCCTTCCAGCCACCTTCTTCAGCAAGCACAAAGATCCAACAAAGCGCCCTCCACCTCACCCTCTCCCTCCCCCCCTCCTCCTGGACCTCTCTCTTTCTGAAGGGCGCTACCTGAAGTACCAGAGCCTCAATCCTAGAGGCCTGAAGCCTCCTTAGGTTTCTGAGGAGCAAAAGAGCTCGGCAGCAACAAGTATTTGCTCCTCAACCCTGACACCCTGTGGCAGTCACCATCAGCTCAAGGGGAGCTGCAGGTGAGACCTTCCCCCCACGCAGGCAGCTCCATCCCACCGTCCTCACGAAGCCCTGGGCTCTGCCACTGGTCCCCACTCTGCTCCAGAGGCCACGATGGGAACTCACGATCTCTCCTCCGTGGGCTCAAACGAGTGACCTACCAGCAGAACACTGTACTAGTAGCTGCTCCCTCAGCTTTCACTGCTGACGAACACAAAATGCTTTGTGAATAAGGGAACAGCAAGAAGAAAGTCTCTTGGCAGACTCCTCTGAAGCAGAAAGCTCTTCTCCTGAGCAGGGTTTGGTTCTCCCAACAGACGCTGCACATCTGCAGTCTCTGCCCTCCTCTGCTCGCACACGGAGGAGATGCTGAGCTCGGGGGGTCTCAGCAGACAGCAGGGAGGGGCTCTGGCAAGAGCGTCCCGCTGACGGCCCACGCATCAGCTGGATGAACACACAGTGCTATTTCCAGTCCCAAAGCAGCAGGCTGATGGGAGGCAGTGATTAAAGCATCTCTGGGACAGGTCATGGTCACTGCACCTTTACATCACGCCCATCTCTCTTCTGAGCATCAGTCTTAAGAAGCAGCAACACCAGAACCTGCTCAGGTAACCCAGCCCCTCGAGCTTCCCTTCAGACAGCAGGGCTGCTAGGACACTGCCAGCAATGGATGAATACTGAAAGGGAATGCTGCTTCAGACTTGTTTTGAACCAGAAGTGATCTACAAGCCCTGTTCCCTGTGCACACCCACAGTCGTGCCCTCACGTCCTGGCGGTTCTGAGCCTCGGAGCAGCTGAAGGTTTCACTCTCATTTTTAGGGATAGAAATGGGGAACCAGGTGGTGAGCCATGCACCCTGCCAGGAACAAGGAGCAGGGCTGGGGGCATAAGATGCAAGTCCTCACATTTCTGGCCGTTTCCCCTACTCAAGACTAAATCTGGAGCCTAAGGCTCCAAAGCAGCAGGTTCACACTGGTCTCCTTGTGAGGCGTGTAGCCCAGAAGTCAGCATAGATGCTAAAACAAATTACCTCCTTGTTTGCACAAAGGTCAAGGACTAGAAGAGTATTTCCTATTCTTAGTAGGAAAAGAGTTGGGGGAAAAATGTAGCACAGCAGGAGGTAGGGAGGGTGGAAGTCAAAGGGGACAGAAATCAGCCTTAAATGAAGAAATAACTGCCAGATTTGTTATCACCCATGAAGTTACTATTTCGAGTGCTATTCGAATAAAGCAGCTTTGGGTAAGAGCCTGTGTAGCCAATGGCAACTCCTGATTCCCAAAACACTTCATAGCTGTCCCATGGAGATTTAGACCTTGTTGGGAAGCTCCTAAAAGGTTCTTACCCTGAGAGCTGTGGGGAAGCGTGGAGCCACAAGCAGACAACTGTAAACAGAGCACCAAAGTCCAGGAGATCCCAGGACCCAAAGGCAAACACTCCCCATGAAGAAAGGCATTGCCATGCTCCCTCCACAGGTATTCCTGAGCGATGAGCTCAGACATCACCAGGCATGAGGCCTGCAGGGCCTGTTCCCACCTTAGTCCATCCAACGCCGCAGCAGAGGCCGAGGAGCCACAGGCCGGAGCAGAGACTCTCACCCTGCTGAGCACAAAGCTCCTGCCTCTTCGGCACTTGGCTTTTTAAGGTCTCACAGACCCACAGGCAGAGGGAATGGCTGATGTAAAGACAATCCCTCGACTAGGGAAAAGGTCCAAGCTTGGCTCCCATTGCAGTAAGGCAAGAGAGGGGTCTTTGGGAGAGGGTCTGGGCAGCGACAGCGTGGGCAGGAGATGGGTCAGTGGAAACAGGCTCCAAAAACAGAGCGTGATCCCTCACCCACACCACAGGAAGGATCTGAAGAGGGGAAAGGTATGCCTGTGATATTTCCCTCAACAGACCACTCGTGTAGGAGGGACCTTGGAAAGCAGGGAGACTCAGCCCGGCAACACAAGTATATTTAGATCTCATTTATTCCTCTGGCTAAGCCCCATCCTCCCACCTGCCCCACAGCTCTGCTGATGGCCTGGGGGCTTCACACCGAGCCATGGCCACCCCCTCACAGCTCCTGCAGAGCCCTTCTCAGGCTCCCACTGCTTCCAAACTTCATCCCCAGCAGGATTCGCAGCGCGAGTCGGCAGCGGTGGGTCAGGCTCACGAACCAGGCAGCTTCCTGTCACTTGAGCAGTTAATGCCTATTTTGTTTTGAGCCAAGACTGGACACACAGGCACAGCCTAGAGCAAAGTGACTCTGCTTTGCTCAAGTCCAGCATTAGAGTGAAACCACTACACCGTCTGATGCTGCCCTATCCACATCCCACACACCCGAATCGCTGCGGGTGACTGACAGGCAGCTCCTGGAGCTACAGTCGCTCATGGCCACGTCCCTGGGTTTGCAGATGTTCCTGCATTTCTCCTCCACACTCAGAAAACCACCCAGGCTGGCAGCTGATTTTTAAGTTGTGGGTTTTTTTTTTTTTACCTGTTCTAAAACAACTTCGCTGCAGCTGCCTGGAGACTGTGCTTCCCCCAGTCTTCAGGGATAAGCATGAATTAAAATCTGAAGACAACAGCAAATTTCATTTTTAATTAGCCAGGGCAGGCAGCCAGGGAGGGCTCCTCNCAGCGGCCATGCCAAGCACACCGGCCCCTGAGCAGGCAGTTAGAACAGGAGCTGGACATGCACACTGTGAAGGCAGTTAATGCACAACCCACTGAGGACAGCGACACACCGACAAGCACCGAAGCATCACTCAGCTCCTGCCCGCAGCGCCGCCTTACCTCATCTCCAGTCCCAGTGCCGGCAGCCACCCAGGAGCCCCCAGCTTAGCAGCACCTGGAGATTGAGCGTCCTTAAAAGCAAAGTCATTTTAAGGAAAGAGTAATAAAGGACCCATGGGCCTGTCCTGCCTTTACTGGGGGGAGGGGACACACACCCCCAGCTCCAGCACTGGGGAGGCAGCGCGTGACACCTCGCCGCACACAAGGATCCAGTACAGACACCCCACCCTGACCTGTGCAGCTGGATGTGCTCAATGGGAGAGGAGAGGGGCTTTCACTAAGGTCAGCAAGACACAGACAGAACGTCAGGCCTTTCGCATCCCCGGCCACCAGCGCTGCTCAGCTCAGGACCCAGAGCTCTCAGCCGCCTCCCCAGGCTCCAGCCCCACGGCTCGCTGGCCGAGCCACAGAGCAGGGCTCAACTGCAGGCAAAACGGGGCCACAGCTTTGTGGTACATTCACAGCTGGCTGCCGGCCTTCCTGGTGGAGGCTGGGCCCTGGTGAACCAGCAGAGCTCAGAGCGTTGCTCAAAGCCATCCCATTACTGCAGGGAGATGGAGAAGCCCCCCCCCCGCTGCTGCCTGCGCCCCGGGCTGGAGCAGGGAGCTGTCATCTCCACAGCCACTGGTTCAGCACCAGCTGCCAGCGCCGCGCTGCCCATCCTCCCCCTCACAAGGCCCTCGCTGGGGATTAGTGTGCCACGAGCAAATCATGAGGGAAAGCAATCACCACAAATTAAACCTGCGCCTCACAGGCCATCGCTTGGGGGGCAGAGCAGCAGCTCCTGCCCCCAGCCTTACAGGCTCAGCACGTTCCTGCGCCCGCAGCAGCGCCACGGCCCACAAGACACAAGGTCACTATATGCTTCATGGAGCCTGGCTGCAGCAAGGGCTGCCACACAGGCCTCCTCTCCCAACAGCCACCTCGCTGGAGCCTGCCGCAGCCCTTGAGGGAAGCAGATGGGAGCAGCATTCCAGGAGATCTCTGAGGCAAACGCTTCCCGGTTTGAGCTGCAACCATTCCCTCCCATCAGTTCAAGCTGACAGCAGCGAGTTGCTTGCCTCAGGCATGCAGTACACAGTGCCTAAAGCTACGGCTTTAAAGCCAAATTTTGTTTAATTATATAAAAAAAAAAAAGTCCTACACCTTCTGCAAAACAGAGCAGCCTAGAGAAATAAACAAACACACACAGGAAGAGAAGTGAGGAGCTGCCATGAGCTGATCCTTCCTTATGGCCTGCCACGTGCCTTGCTCGAGCGCTGCCAGCCTCCTGCCTGTGCAGAAAGGGGATGTTCCTTGTGTCCAAGAGCTCGTGCAGCCGACAGACTGGTACCCAGTGCTCACAGCTGGGAGGGTTGAGAAAAGATCTTCCAGGGGTACAACACAGCTCCGACTGGAGGCAGCCCAAGCCATCAGTGCAGCTGGTTGCAACTGATGCCTCTGCCAAATTAGCTTATTTTCTAATCACCTTCCACATTTAAACCCAGGCACCAGGTTTACAGTAACAAGGGTCCCTGTGAAGCTTCACCAAGGAGGAGAGAGGTGCCCAGCCCCGCACAGCATCTCAGCGTACTCACCAGCGCTCTCCTCCATCCCTCTGGCACCTTCCCCAGCAGCTCCTACAGACAGGAAACAAAATCAACACACAAATTAGAATTCCAAGCACGACCAAAACCTGGGGCTGGTTCCACTTCTCAATGGACCCTGCTCAGCCTACACACAACCAGCACCAAGGGAGCACAAATCCTGCCCGGGAAAGCCAGGGATGAGAGCGTGGGATATCTTCACCCCTCTGAGGACACCAATGCCCTCTGATCACACTCATGCCATGTCAGGAAGGGAAACGAAACTGAGGTGTAATAAGCACAGAGCATCAAATGTGTGTTCCCAGGGAAAACACTCCATGCCTGCCCCAAGGAGGCACGTGTCTGCTGTAACAGGGAACAGCTCATGCTTATCGAGCAGAGGCAGCACAGCACGTGCACAGGAAGCATTTGAGATGTCACAGCATCAGGGCAGCTCTGAACACACCAGGGGGAAAGGCAAAAAGGAGGAACTAGGATTTTAGTAGCAAAGCCAGCTTTCCTCTGGAGAAAGCCCTAAAATCAGGTCCAAGAGGAACTAAGTTTGGGCAAATCAGGCGACATTTGGCACTGAGATATTACACATCGTGGCAAGAACAGGCTCAGCATTTTAGAACTTCTGTCCTGAAGAGACTGTGGTTCACTCTAAGACAACCACAATAGGAAATGCCAACAGGCACAGCATGGGGCAGTTGGGACAGAGCTACATAACAGGCTTGTTCAGAGCTGAAGTCAAAGCTGGCAGCTCTGTGCAGCCCATGTCAGCCCAACCCCTCACTGCTACGGCTGGGACAGCCCCCCAGCTCACCCCCCAGCACAGCATCACGACTGGATCGCTCCATCTGATAACCTGCTGCCTCCCAGCACGGCAGCGTCAGGGCTGCGGCGTCGGAGGAGGCAACGGAACCAACCCCGTGGCTCCAAGGGCACCTCAACAAGCCTTCAGCTGTGCTGTGCTGAACTGCGTGGGCGCAGCGATGCCTTTGATCAGACTACCACGCTCCGGGCTCCTTCTGTGCTGCAGCCAGAACACGACTGCAGCAACGCTCTCAGAACAGCCCAGCCAGCCACTGGGCTCTGAGGAGATCGCTGGCAATCGCAGGGTTTACAGAGCTTGGGAAGGAGAAGGGCTAACTGTGCAGACTTCTGGGCAGCAGGTCAGCTGCCCAGGAACATCAGATGGTCTTTGCTTCGGGGGCAGGTTAGTCGGGAACATGCCAGGAGGTTACCTGGGAAGCTCCCTCGGAGCCCCACTAACACCATTCAAACACAGCCACCTTCCACCTGCCTTTTGGGCGGGTGATTCAGCACATCCCCAAGCACCCAGGGCACCAGAACACACTCCCCTCTGCAGGCAGAAGGGCCACGGTCACTTCTGGAAGTATCACGATGGGGTCAGCATCTCCACACCCCCCACACCCCAGCTGGCAGCTCTCTCTGTGCCCGTCCTTGCAGTCACCCTGCTGGGAAGCAGCACACAGCAGAAACAAAGCAGACACCTCAAAACCTACTTGGACCTCGGCGCAGATGACAGGAGCCCTCCCACCCCCCAGAGCCACAGGGGATTCAGTTTAATTTGCCTTTCAAGGGCATTCCTGCACAAGCTGTGCTGAGCTTTGCATGTACAAGGGCCGTGTTTGTGTCCAGAATACTAATCCTGGCAGCCCGGCGCTGCTGGGCGCTGGCTGCAGGCACCAGGGGCATCCTCACTGCTGGCAGCATGGGAGAGGATCCTGCTGAGCAAAAGGCTCAATCCACACCCCTCTGGTTTGTAACAGAACAGGCAGAAAAGGGACATCAGAGAGGGGAAGAAGCGCTGCTGGGTGAGAGCGAGAGGGAGCAATGGCAGGGCTCCTGGGGAGCCGTAGGCCGGGCATGGGCAGGCTGAGAGAACCTGCCCCATGGAACAGGAGTCCCTTTTACCCTCCCAAAGCCTGAGCACACTGGGATTTTGCACTTCCTGACATGCTCCAGCTCCCCGAACACACCTCCCTGCTGAGCGCCCGGGCTCTGAGCGCTGTGTGACATTCCTGCAGCCCTGCTCTGGCTGCCTGTCCCTCCACACCACAGCACAGCCTTTGTCTGGCTCGGTAGTTCAACCCCTTCGCTCCCCTGTACCACTCTAAGATGATGCTCTGGTTCCATTGAACCGGCTCTGAACTCACAGCAGCAAGGTGATGGCGTCTGCCCAGCCAGGCAGCTGATCCACACACAAAGCAGTGACGGCTCTGAAACCACGCTGGGCTGTTCCCACCCCCTTTTCCACCCTCTTTCTTCCACCCCCACGGGGAATTCCTCCTGCCCGTGGGCTGAGCTCCGGCGCATCCTCCCCAGGGTGCGGTCCCACAGCACCACAGCCCGGGCAAAGTCCAGACTCTGGATCTCCTCCCAGGCCTTCCCACCCCTTCCTTGCACCGGACCGACCTGGAGCAGCTGGAGAGCTGAGCCGGGTGCAAGCTCAGCACCTGGGGTGGAAGGACAGGACCTTGACAGCCCAGCTCTAAGCACCAGGGCACACTGAACTGCAGGCTGAGGTGCCACTTTTCTCCAGCCTCGGGCAATCCACACCGCTCAGCTGGAGCTCCACTGATGACCAGCTCACCCGCTTGCTCGTGGTCAGGCTTTCAGCAGCCCTTATCCACTCTCAGCTCCCTCCGCCGTGCAGCTCATTAGCTGAACCACTCAGTCCTCACAGGCCTGTCTGATCCAAGGCTGCTCATCTCCCCCAGTAACACTAAACAGCTTCTTTTAAAAGCCTGAGCAACATTTCCAAAAGTCCAACTAAACCCACGCCAGTGCTGGTTGTTTTTCCCAACTAAATGAGCAAACTGACAACTCTCCCAAGCAGAAGTGGCACATCACTCCTCGCAGCGCCTGCTAACAGGCTTGCCTTAGGCGTGCAAAGCCAGTTTCCATGCTGGCTCAGCCCTAAATCACCAGTGCAGAGAGGGACGTGACAGCAGCTGGGCAGCTACCACAGGGCTCTTTCTGTAATGAGACACAAAACCCGAGGCTGTCTTGGAAAAAAAAAAGCAGGCAGGGGAGAGAAAGGATGCTCTTTGTAACAGCCTTGAGCTCTCCCATGGGGTGGAGGGAGAGGGAGGCGTTAACACACACCCACAGGAACAGGGTCCTGCACACGTACAGACCGGTACCGTGTGCCCCAGTGACGAACCTGTGATGTGAAACCAGCCTCCCAGGAGGGACTGGAGTCTGACCCAGAGCAGCACTAGCAGCACTCAGTGCAGTAACACAGGACTGCAGCTCCTTGTGCTAGCTGGGCGCTTCACTCTCCTCTGCTCCCTGAACAGCATCACTGCAGCGGCACCCGCTGGGCCAGCCAGACCCCTCACTGCACAGGGACCCCGAGGTGCCAGGCTGGAGGGCAGCTGGGTTCCTTCACTGGGGGGAGCACGGCAGCTGCTTCCCATGAGGACAGGGCTGTGGGGAAGAAGTGGGAGACAGCAGGAAAATCAGAAAATAACACAACTCTGAATGGAATAACCTGGTGTGTGAGAGCTGAGGGCAGGAGACAGGGCAGAAAGCGAGGGCAGCAGCTCTTCATCACAGGTTTAAGCTCTGGTGACTGGCTGCCCAAGCAAACAGCAAACATTCCTCAGCAGCACGGAAGCTGCCTGTGGGTGGCACAGTAACATAATGTTACCAGGAAGGGAGCTGCACCCTGCCAGGTGCCATAGGTGGGTGGGTGGGTGGGTTCCTTTCATCGCTTGAACCACACAGACCTTACAAACACAGAACATCCAAGGGGGACTCAGGACCCACCTTCAGTCACAGCTCTGCTGCTGTCCATCGTGTTGGGGCATGGACGAGGCTCTCTATCTGTGCCTCAGTTTCCCCCCTTTTCAAGACAGGATTAACTCTTAGGGAAGCAATTCAGAGCCACATGAACACTCACAGCACTGGCAGCTGAACCACCACTCCAGAGGGGTGGATGCACGTGGGGTAAACAGGCTGCAGCACGAATATGGCAAAGCAGCTTCCCTCTCGCTGCCCTTGAGGCTTCTGAAGGGCTCAGCTCTACCAAAATTATCTTCCTGGTAAAATTAGAGGGCAGAAATTAAAGTGGAACAGCTGACTCGTGGTGAGGACAGGTGATCTCCTCACAGGAGTGATGCAGGAGTCAGAGTACCCAAAGGGAGGTCTCAAGGCACAGCTACTCCTCGAGCAACCACCCCAAAACCAGAAGCCCAAAGTCCCAGAGAACAGGAGACGACTTCCCCCCTGGATTCCTGGCTCACAGCTGGACTGTAACACTTTAGATGTACCTCCACTGTAGAATAAATCTGGGTGTTTTACCCCAGAAGGCTTGAGGGATGCACCCATCACCTGCAGGCCATGAGGGATGCAGGCTGCCACGCGTCTGTGTGCGGTGGGTATTTACTGCCCCAGGCTGCCCATCGCAGGGGCTCTGCCCAGAGTTCAGCAACGCTTGGAGAAGTCTCTCAAAGAGAAGGTGTTTAGCTCAGCCCCCCACACTCAAACTGCCAGCTGCTCCTGGAAGCCAAAAGACCTCCTGGGTCTGACCAACAGAACCCACCCTGACCCACCAAACACAACTGAAGAGGTGAACTCAGCCCTCTGTGTGTACAGCTGCCCAGCTCGGGCCGTACGGATGAGCCCCCCTGGATGTACAACCACCCCCCATCCTCAGCCTGCACCGAGGCAGTCGAGGGCTGTGGGTGTACGGACCATCGGGGCTGTGCACAGCCGGTGACACGCACCCACAAGGCACCTAAGGAGAGGGCTCCTGGGGAAGACACAAACCACTCGTGCTCCGGTCCTGCGGTTTCCATGTCTGCCAAGCTCCCAGTGAAAGCAGAGCCCAGGGCCCGCTGCGGGAATGCCCCTGTAATTATGACTCCAGAGACGGTCTCGTTCGTCACCACCACTTCCTCACCGACACACGGCCGCTCTCGCCGCCGCTGCGGCAGCGCCAGCTCACCGAGCGTCACCAAGAAGCCACAGGAGTGGGCCCAGCCGTGACCAGAGCACTGCAGAGACCCTCCTGGCGCCCCCAAATCATAGAATCATAGAATGGTCTGGGTTGGAAGGAACCCCAAGGGTCACAGAGCTCCAACCCCCTTGCCACAGGCAGGGCCACCAACCTCCAGGCCTGGAGCTACACAAGGTTGCCCAGGGCCCCATCCAACCTGGCCTTGAACACCCCCAGGGATGGGGCATCCACTGCTTCTCTGGGCAGCCTGTTCCAGCCCCTCACCACTCTTTCTATAAAAAGCTTCCCCCTAGTATCTAATCTAACCCTTCCTTCCCAAAGCCCAGCAGAGCCAGCAGTGGGCCCTTCCCAAAGCTCCTCACAGGCTGGCTGCTGCCCCGCGTCCCAGCCTGGGATAAACACAGCGCAGGGCACGTGCGACCCGGCGGGACGCCGCGCTCTCACCAGCACCGGGGTGTGGAACAGGCACCTCCAGCCCCACTCCACTCCCAAGGGCGACACAGCGTCCTCGCTCGGGAAGAAGGTGAGACAGACACAGGGGCCCAGCGGGTCTCTGGTACCACAGAGCCAGCACGTGTCCACTGGACACAGCTTGGAGAGTTAATATTAAACCTCTTCCTGAAGGAGCAGCCTGGAGCCACATCACTGCAGGAGCCCCGAGTTTCTTCTTTTGATTCAGATTTTCCCAAACAAGCCGTTCGGGCAGCTCGTGATTCAGCTGTAGCCGTATTGTTCCCTTCACAGTCTCACTACAGTAATTTCTAATTGCTTCTGATTAAGATATTGGATTTCCTTAAAGAAACCCTCCCCGGGCAATTCATTCTTCTTGCGTTCCACAGCTCAAGCTTTACCAGGAAGGTGCCCCAGACATAACTAGGAAAACAGAATTTAGTTCCCACCACTGATCCACAAGCTCTTTGCCATGGACGTACAGGAGTGAGGCAGCTCCAGAGGAGAATCAAAATCCTCAGGACATGAGCTGCGCCTTTCCGGTGGCGTCTCTGGTACCAGGTTCAGCCCCCGTGTCCCTGGGTACAGTGGCAGGTTCGTTAACACCCCCCTGACCTCCCCGCCCCACTCCCAGGCACAGAAACTGCTGGTTTGCTCAGCAAACAAGAGCCTTTGATCGGTGTCCAGCACGAGGACGGGTCACAGAAACACCCCCGTTCCCTCCACCCCCACCAGCACTGCCAGCAGGTTGAACCACGGTCTCTGGAGCAGACAGAACTATGGGGGAAGGGATGGAGAGGAGTGAAGCTGCAGGGAGCGTGATCACCTGCACACTGTGGTGTGGAAAAGACACATTAAGAAAGAGCATTAGTGCCAGCAGGAGCTGAATCCATCCTGAGCCACACACCCAGAGATAAACACCCCGCACCCTGCCAGGCTTTCAGACTTCAAAGGTGGCTCTGAGTAAGTTGGAACCCTGTGTGCATATCAGGCAGCCAGGAGTGTAAGCTGACAGCGAGTCTGGAAATGTGAAGTGTGCTGACACCTTGTTGGGATTGTATCCTCACCTACAGCTGGGGAGCACAACGTGCTTCACCTGAGAGCTGCCATCAGCCCTGCGGAACAGCCCTCAGCTCAGCCCTGACACAAGCAGCGGGTGGTGAATGCTCCATCTGAAGGAGAAGAGAGATTCTGCAGCGTGCTCCCTGCTTCCCAGGAGACACCGACAGCTCGAGAGAGCCTGCACAGCCCGTTCCCACTCACACCCACAGCTCTGCCCTGAGGGATGCGTATCCAGGGGAAGGACACAGTCGTGTGCCTCCTCCAGCCCCACTCCAGCACAACATGCCCTTCTCCAAACAGGACCCACTGCCTGTGCCACTGCCATGTCCCGCGGGCACACACGAGGGCAGGTGTTCCACAGGCATGGCACAGGCCTCTGCCACGCGAGGTGAGGCCCCGGGCCCGTGTGTGTGGGGACTGCACCACTGCATTAAACACCCCGCACAGCATCAAGCTCCTGCTCAGCTCCTGCGAGCTCAGATCACACTGACCACTCACAGTTTATTGCAGGGAGACCCAGCTCTGCCCTGAGAAGGGCATTGAGGAATGGCTATTTTGGTGGAACAAGGAACTGGAGCTTGATACAACCTGAGCCAGCTCCACTCTGTTTAGGCCAGGCCTGGGTGTTACTGACCTTGCCAGAGTCCAGCCTTGAGCAGCACAAGCTCATGAGCCTGTGCACCCCACCTGCAGCACAGAGCCCACCAGAGAGAGGTGCCCTGCAGAGCTGTGACACAGCCTGCATCTGGGTAAGATGAGCTGCTTCTCCCTCAGGAGAAAGCGTGCATCCCTGTGAGCCAAAGGGGAACACAGCCCTCCCACAAAAACTGTCAGGCCTGAGGAAAAGCCCCCCCTTCTCCCCCCAGAAGCTTCCTCGAGGGAGGAATTCAGAGGGAAGCAGCGGGCGAAGGCGTGCAGGCACAGCCACAGGCACAGCCACACACAGACAGAGCTGCCCCTGAACCCCAGAACAGCTCCGAGCAGGCGGCGAGGACAGCCCAGGTTTCACAGGGACACACCAGGGCCTGGAGCAGCTCTGCCCCTGGCTCAGAATGACCCCAGTCAAAACCAGCCTGGTGCAGCAGCTGCTGGTTTCAGTCCAGTTCAGTTCCTCAGTTTGTTCATCACGTGGCACACGAGCAGTTGTGTGAGTAAAGGGATCACAGGATCCTCCTCTCCAGCAGCACCTCAGTGTTCCCTCCTGCAGCCCAACCCCTGGGTCTCGGCTGGAGAGAGAGATGTGGTGGGAAAGCATTGTCAGGCTTCCCAGCACCACAAACAGGCCTGAAAGTCCTGCCCCCTATCCCTTCTCCAGCAGTGAACACCAGAGGAAAGGTGCAGCCTTCGGTCTCCATGCCACTGGGGCCAGTCAGATCACCAGGCCAGGAGTACCCACGTACTCTGAGTATTTACTATGACGACAGAACAGGATGGCTTTAAGACTGAGATCTCTGCTACAACACTACTGCTGGACTTGGGAGCAACAGCCCCGAAACACCAACGTTCCCAGTGCAGCGCTTTGCCAGCCCCAGGTTTCCAAGTGAGCAGGACCTTGCAGTTCGTAACCCAAGGCCAGGGAATTCCAGTCCAACCAGTTCCACGCTTCTAACCCCCATTCTTCCCATTTTCTTGGAACAGGGACAGCAACAAAACCCTACCCCAATCTACACCAGAATAAACAATTCATTGTAAGCCCCTGCACTGGAAAGCCACCTGCTTCCCAGCACAATTAAAGGCATTTCCAAATTCCAGCTCTCCCTCAGCCGACACAGGCAGATGGACACGGAGCACGCAGCTCCACTCCCAGCAAAGCCTTTGTACCGCAGGGCTGGAGACACAAAGCCTGACGCAGAGCCCTGTTTTGTTAAGGGATCACAGCGTAAACCAGCAATCCTCTGGCTGCAAAGCCCGCTCCAGCTCACAGGGAGGCCAATTAAACCTGCAATCTGCTAAAACACACACCCAGCCTCCCTGGCTCTGCAGACCCCTCAGCCCGGGTCCTGCAGTCCAGCTGATTTATCGCCTGCCCCAGACATCCCGAGAGCGACCCTGGCTGCATCTAAATGCGATGGCTCAGTCACTGCCAGCCAGCTACAGATTCCACTCCTCACACACCCTCCTGCCACTCAGCACCCACTCAGTTCCACTCAGTACCAGGCTACAGGAAGGGAATAACCCCTTCATGAAGGAAGCAACAGCTCAAGAGCGGGCAGGGAGATGCCAAATGGGAGCAGATGGGCCCCGCAGGACCTGCCTCCCACACAGCACCCCTCAAGCCCACAGGTGTTTAGGCTGGACCTGGGTACCGGGCAGGAGCGGGGCTGCGCTGGGCAAACCCAGCCCCTGGCTGCTGGAGACCCCAATTATCCCCCCCAACCCCTGCTGCTGCCTTCGCCCCACAGCAGATCGGGGCCAGAAGCTGTTCCCGCAGCGCTCTGCGACGCACAGCGAGCGCCAGAGACCCCCCCACCCCCCTGCCCGGGTCCCTGCCTGTGCACAGCCAGTCTGGCCACCTGCACACGCCTCGCGGGAGGCCCCGGCTGCCGGGGCGCCCGGCGCGGTTAATCATTCCCAGCAGAGCAGAGCCAGCCCTGCCACACTGCGTCCCCCCTCCAGGAGCTGTGCCTGGCACCGCAGCGGCCTGTGCACCCCGCAGTGCTGCCCTGGGTGCCAGCCTCCCCCTGCACCCCAACCCAAAGGGCCTGTGAGCACAATGCTGGGTGGTTTTCATGTCCCAAGCACTGATTCTTCCAGCCCCATCAAGCATAGAAAGCTCTATCCACGGGACACGTCCCACAGGCACCACTCAGGAACCATCTCTGTTAACTTCTGGCTTTCGACTCACGTTTCTTTGAAGACAAATGCTAACAGCCTTCCAAAAAAGGGGAAAAACACACAGGCACAGATCTCTCACCCCAACTACCACGGCCCGAGAGCAAGGGCCAGCATTTCTGCCCCAACACTAACAGAGAAGGCCAATCAGGACCTCCACCTTACTGGCAAAGTCTCTGTGTCACTGGGACTCTTCCCTGGGCAGGGGTGGAAGGGACACCCACGGTCACGCAGGAGCCGATCACCTGCAGCAAGACCCCACCACCACACCAGGCTGGGCAGCGTGCTGGCACACATCCCCCCAGCTCCTCCTGCACCACGTTCTCAGCTGCTCCACTGTCTGGTTTCAAAGAGCAGCTTAACCCCAGACACGATTCACCTTGGGCATAGAGGCCAAGCCAGCCTGCTGCTGGTAAACCCAGCCCACAGCAGGTTAAGCGCGATGCTTTTTAACCAGCATCTCCCTGACAGGCTCTTGGCAACCGACACGTCCCCTTCTGTTTGAAGCAGACACGAATCCATCCCCACAGGCTCCTATTTCGGCTGCCCTCGTTGTCACACGCCAGTCACGTGCTGTTCAGGCCCAGAATTCTGGAGGAGGAACCTGTGTTTGCTCAAGAGGACGGGCAGAGCTGCAGGGCCAGCGCAGGCAAACCGCAGCACGAGCCCTCAGCCTCTCCCGGCAGCCACCGCTGGCCCCAGCGCCGGACGAGGCTCCACCGGAGCCCGACCCGTGGTCACCAGCGTGGCCACCCATCCCAGAAGCGCTGCCTGCCGAGGGCCCCCAGCTAAGGCGCTTCCCTGGGATCAACGCCGTGCCCTGGGAACGCAGCGTGGCTTCCAGAGAGGCCAGAGCCAGGCGCCGCGTGGCTGTAGCCACACACACCACGCTGCCATCCAAGCCCTCGCTATCAGCACCAAGGGGTTTGCTATCGGCACGGAGGAGGAAGGTGGGAGTAGCTTCCTGCTGCAAAGTCACCTTGGAAATGCCTCGGAATGTGAGCGTTCAGCGAGGCCTGAAGAGCAGTTGCAGAGTGTCCCAGTAAGTTATGAGCCAGCAGATAATGCCAGACCCCGAGGGGAGGATTCTGGAGCACAGGACACGCTATTGTGTCCACCCATGGATACATATAGAGAGAGGATCAGGCAGTTCTGCTATCTTAACTGATAATCAGAAGGTGGTGAGCAGCGTCTGGGGCTCAGGTGACTAATCCTGCCCTCCACATTTAGCAGCAGGGAGCACACACACCCAGGGAACCCCTCAGCCAGCCACCCAGAAAGCCAGAGAAGTGTGGGTACCCACTGTGTGGGTACCACAGATCATCCCTCACCATTCATGCCCTGTCCAGCGACTCTGATCAGCTGGGCACACTAAGGAATGGGCCAACTCCCACACAAACCCCACACGGAGCTGAAAGCGAGCTCCACCCTCTCGGTACAGATTTCACTGCTATAGAAACTCTGATTAAACACACAGGGCCATGAATCAGCTGCACTGGAGAGGAGGGTTCACCTCAGCACCCACGGAAGCGCCCAGCATGAGCAGGAAGACTCACTTTTCGGTCACCAGAGACATTTCCACAGCCCCCAGCATCCCAGAACTGCAGACAGGCAGCTCTCAGCTCCCGTGAACGTTTAATCTTTATTACCTTTGGGTGTCTTTGGTTTAGGGGCTTGGTTTTTTGGGGTTTTTTTGGCAGTGCTTAAAGCTACACACATTCATTGCAGGGAAAGAGCAACCAGTTTTCATATCCATTCGGACACATCTGGATAAAGCACCTAAAGCCACCCCCTCTCTGATGCCTCTGGGCCAGCAATGTCTCTTGCCACGTTTCCAATCAAGCTGGAGGAAGATAGCAGGGCTTACCAACAGCCCAGCCTAGAGCCTAACAAAGTGGATTTAAAAGAGGTTTAATTTTCCCAGAGACTAATGCTCTCAAATCAGAATAAATCCTCCAAAAGAAGAGATTATCCACAAATTTACTAGTTAGAGATGTTAATATATACAGTGTTTATGCAGGGGCTGCTGATCTCTCCACACATGAGCATCACCTACAGAATTCCACATTACAGGAGAAAGATTTATGCCAGGCTCTCCCCCACCTCCCTTTCCACACCAGGATGTGGCACAGCAGCTTTGTAAATACCACTTCCCAGGAGCAGCAGTAATTTACTGAAAAATCAAGGCAAACTTGTTCCTGCTGCAGGAGGAAAGCTCTGAAAATCCTCCCCTGCAAAGGAACTTGAGGCAGTAACAGCCAGTGTGGAACTGGGAAAGGCACTCAGCTCACATGAAGAGTGACCCTGCAGAGCTGAGCCTTGGAACACACGTTCACAGACGAAGGGACGTGGTGGAAGTCAGGGAACAGCTACGTGAACGCTGCTGATCCAACCCGACCACAGCAGCATCGCTGGACGTACCTACTACTACCCAGCACATACCTACTACTCAAATACTTCCTCCTGTTATTCACAGTCTCTTTACTAAAGGCTCCATCTACACACCGTACAACACGTAGTACGACGGGACCCAGACCAGTAGAACCTGGCTGCTAATGAGGGTCCTTCAGGCTGAGGGGAATTAACTCATCCCTCTGGCTATGAACACAGCATATGACTACACCCTCACTGAGCACACGTCATCCTAGAGAGGACAGACGGGAGGATGACACAGGTACTGGAAAGAGTGTCTTGCCTGACATCAAACAGCACGGCAGCAGCACAGCTGGAAGTTCAATCAGGGCTCCTGTCCACCCAAGCATCCTTGTTCTCCCTGTACTCAGCTGAGTTGATGGGCAAACAGAACCTGGTCATTAGAACACAGATTGAAGGCTTCGTTCTGGAGCTAAGAGCAGATGAGGAACAGCACTGATTAGTGCAATCATGAGTGTTGAACTGATGCTGGAGATCCAAGGGCACTGCACTCCATTCTGCTTTCCAAGCCCGATGTGCCCGCACAGGTTTCTGCATGCTGGTGACCGGACCACGCACAGCGCAACGCGTTCAGCTCATCCCAGTGACTCTCAACAACTGCCCCATCTCCTCCTGCCAGATGCTTTCTCTGCAAGCCCCATAACACACCCCGGGGAAGCTGGATGCTTTCTGAACGCTCCCAGGGCTGGGTGAGGGAAAGAACCCTGGCATCAGTGACCGAGCCGCTCAGGCATGAGAGCAGTTTTCCAGTCCAGGAGCGTCTCTCCACTGTTTGCCGTGCTGGGCGTCGGGCTGAGCTGGCAGGCAGGAATGTTCCTCAAGTCTTCCCGCCCTCCCATTACCCACCCCGGCTTTGAAGGGGGACCAGGAAAGCCAGATGCCTAAAGCCACAGCTAGTATCAGCAGGCAGCGAGCTGAGGGGGCCTGACAGCACCCACTGGCAACTGCACCCAAAGGTTGATACTGCGCTAAAGAGGCACAGGGGAGCTGAGGGGAGCCGTGCCCATGCATGGCTGCAATCCCACCCTGGGCCTGCCACCCCCACCCTGGGCCTGCCACCCCCACCCTGGGCCGCTCCATCAGTGACCACAGGACTCCACTGATTCGGAAGCACAAGATGAAGAGCTCTGTGACCCTCCTGCTGCGGCCCAGGGCCAGGCCCGAGCCAGAAGATGCAAGTGAAAGGCAGGCTGTGAGCACTAATTCCACTCCCAGCACAAGGGAACACGGCCTGTCGCCTGTACGGTCACTGAAGCTTCTTCTCACCCATCAAAAAGGGAAAAAACTTTGCAACTAACTTCTTGTTCTCTCTTTCAGTGTCACACAAACACCCTTCGCAGGGTAACGAAGCCAGAAGGGCCTGACAGCCCTCTTCCTATTTCTGCCATTCCTCCCAGCAAGGAATCGCTGGGCCTGCAGCAGACAGGCTGGACTGGAAATCCTGCCCATAAAACTTCGCTGACAAAAATCAGACAGCCTGACACTAGCTTCAGCCGTTACTGCCCCCTCTGATAACAATACCCCACCAGCACAAGGTCGCTCCACACCGCAGCACAGGTCAGACGCTGAAATTCTGCAGGTCCACCCAGCCTTCCACTGCCAACGCGGCAGCAGAGCAGCTTTAACAAAGAAAACACATCCCCAGAGAACCCAGGGCAGCTCCTCCAGCAAAGCCCAGCCCAAACCCTCTCCATCCTGCCCCCATCCCAGCGTAGGACCCTGAAGCCTCACCTGCACGAGGATCCAGCTCCTCTGCGGATCGCGGAGTACACTGAGCCTGCAAAAACTCTTCAGCAGATGGAGCAATCAGTAACAGAGCAGCAGCAGCGTCTGTGGGTCTGCATGGGGGCTCCTCAGACAGAAGCACTGTCCGTAGGAACGGCTGGAACAGGCCATCAGCCCCCTCCTGCCAGCAAACTCCACCGGTGACACAGAAATTACTGACCTGACTTCAGGCAGGAGAGAGGAATGCGACAGGAGAGCACGGCCGACACGGGCACGCGAGCCCGGCGGGTGCCAGAGTCCCTTCAGGCACGGTGACAGGCTTCGTTCAAAGCTCACATTCTCCCAAGGCACGACCTTTGGCTCTCCCCTGTCCACAAGCACCTCTGGAAACCTCACCTCCACCAGCACAGCCTCTGCAAACCCTGAGACACGGCTCACTGGCCTCTCCTCCCACCTGAGGGACGCATCCAGCAGTAACCTCTGCTCGACTGGGGGTTTGTTGGGTTTTTTGGCCAGGGCACCCTCTGCAACATGGCACTTGCAGCACCAAGAGTGAGCCCTGAACACTGTGCAGACACCAGACAAGTCAGTGCCGCTCAGACTTCGGTCCAAGTTTACAAATCAAGGCTTCTCAGGAGGACACAGGCCAGTTTTTCCCTGCTTGCACCCTTAAAATCTCCCTGGGGGAGAAAGGGGCACGCTCAGCACCATTCACCCTTCCCACAGGCAAGGGTATGGCGGTGGAGGAAGCCAGGTGAGGGGGATTAACCCGGGTGGGTTGTAGACAAGTCAGTGGCAACACAGCTCTACCGACACCACTGGCTTCTGCAGTGGGTTAACTAAAGGCAGATCCAGCTGCCAGGACCTCACCCAGCAGCACACAGCTCTGTTCTCTTAGCAGCAGCTTTCTGGAGCTGGCAGAGCAGAAAGGTTAAAAATCCCTAGTTTAACTGCCCTTCGACTTTACCAAAGTCCACTGATCTTTACCAAATCTGTTTCAACACACAGCCAGAGCTAGAGAGCTGCCAGGCTTGCACAGACCGACCCCACCAGTGGGCACCTTCTTTTGCCCCGTGACACTCAGCAGACCTGGTTAATTAGCTCGTGATAATTCACTGCCAATCACGACTCCTGAACTCGGCTGTGCAGCTGGTGGGTAAGCAAGTCTTCACTGTGGTTTGTAATCAGCATGCCAAAAGCACAAACATAAAGGAAGAAAGTTAACAATCTGTCTACCCATTTCCCCCCCCTCCCACTGCTGCTGGTAGCGCAGGGCTGGGCAAGGGGGGGGGGGAGGGGGTAGTAAATCCTTTCTCAGGATTCAGCAGAGAGAAATCCCTTGGACTGCTCTCAGTTTTGTATCTCTGTGTGTGCTTTCACACAGCTCATTCGGTTAGGAGATGAAGCCTGTTCCTTTGACTAATAGCATTAAAAATCTCTCTGGAGATAAGAGTCCTCCCTCCCTCAGCCCCTCCCCAGTCCCATGTGGGAAAAGCAGAGTCATCAGCACACAAAGAAATCCAGGGAGTGTGACAAGCAGCTCGGAGCTGGGGCTGAAAGCTGCCTCCCACCTCCCCAGCCAATAACCCAACACACAAGTGACACCGCAGGCAGCAGAGCCCCCGACACCAGAACAGGGATCTGCCCATCACCGGCTTCCTCAGCTGGAAATCAGGAAGACAGCAGCTCCTTATTTGTGAGGAGCATAAACACCAGAGTGGAATTAGTCACCGAGGTCCTGCACGGTCACCTTCCAACCCCCAAACACCGAGCAGCGTCAGTCGGAGCCAGGACCAGGAAGTGTGACAGGATCAGGCCTGCACAAGGCACAAGCCAGCCCCTGCTCCTGTCCGAGATCACAGAAGAGCCTCTCAGCAGGGGAAAGTTAAGGACAGTCCCCATTTGGAAAGCACTTCAGGAGACCTTCTGCAGAAGGAGGACAGAGCCATGTGTCTGCACCCCAGTGCCTCACCTGGAATCCGCCCCTGGATTTGGGGGCAGCTTGGAAGGGGTTAAAGACCCCCAATGGGAGCCAAAGGTGGACTATGCAGACTAAAGACTGCTGGCTGTGGAACCCAACTGGAAGTAGTTATCACCACAGCACTGAGGAGTCAGCAAGAGCTGCTAATTAAATGATAAAACCAGCTCTCCAGAGGGGGGAAAGCACCTTTGGAGAGCTGGTTTGAAGGGGCTTTCCCCCGGTGAAGCCAACACCTAACACCATCACACATCCATCGGCTCCCAGGGCCCCAACCCCACCAGCCACAAAAGCTTTCTCACAGCCACTGAAAACACACAGCACCTCTGAGCAGAGCCCACCCAGCTCAGCAGGAGTGGGGGACCCATTCTGAGTGACACTGGCACCCCCTGACCCACACGCTCCACTCCCACCTTCCCTGGGAGCGAGAGGCCAACTTCACTCTCTGCAGCCCTCCTGCACTCCCAGTGCCTCAAACCTCGGATTCTGCCTGAAAAATGAGCGCTTTTTGAGGTGCCACCCCAGACCATGAGGACCCCCACAGCCTGCTCTGCGCCCCACAGCACTCAGGCCAGGACAAAAAGCCCCAGCACCACTCCAGCTTCCAGCACTGCCAGGGTTTCGCTTCAAGCCCCCCTCCTCCTGCCAGACACAGGTTTTGCATCTCTCGGAGCTGAATATTCATCACCAACTAACAGACCTGCAGAACTGCAGTGTCAGCAGTTTTTAATACATATAATGCCCCAGCACATGCCAAACACAATGAAATTCGATCAAAATAGAAGCCATTTGTTTAAATACAAGTGATTTGGCTCTCAAGACTGTCATCAAATTAAACTGGAAATCAAATTAACCAGTGATTGAAGGAAGTAGAAGGCTGTGTAATCACAGATCACAGATCCAGCAGCACGAAACCAAGGATGCAGTCGCAGTCCCCTTGTTCCCAGCAGCCTCCCCGCACTGCCCCGCGCTCCCGAGAGCACCGAGGATGCTCTGTGCCGCCGGCACGGCTCAGCCGGGCACCGCCTGGCACTGGGGGAGGAAGCACACCTTGCGAAGCCCACCCCCGGGGACACCACCCGGCAGCGCAGCCGGCCGGTGAAGGGCAGCCTGGCACACCTGAAGCCGCGCTGGTTTCGGTCAGACGGGCACAGTTACTCCCAGCGCTGCTGAGAGAAGGAGTTCGGACCTACCCCGGGTGGGAAAAGGGCTCGTTCCCATCGCCGCCCAGGGCGGGAGCCCTGTGCCACCCGGTGCCTCACCGGCAGCTGCATTTCAGCTTCACGTCCCCCTTCTTTGCTCTCCGACCGGCTTAACCCCCTGCTCAACCCGGAGGGACCCATCGTGGCTCCTGTCCGCTCTTAGGAGCGATCGCGACAGGCTGTGCGTGGCGAATCCAGGCAGGGAACTGGGCTGCGCCCCCGCGTAACCTCCGCGATGCCGGCGCCGGGCGGGCCGGGCTGACCCCCTCCCCC
>VZTU01030470.1:0-46494 GCA_013400835.1 Zapornia atra
GATAGCACATAAGATAAGGGGGAGCACTGTTAATGATTCTAATCTGCAATACTGTAATAAGTTTTGCTGATGGTTGTGTTAAAAGAATTATAGTAAAATCAATCTCTCAAATAAGGGTTCAATCAGAACCTGAGGAATACACAGCTCTGCTAAAATATATAGATGAAACTTACACCAATACACAGGACAGTGAAAACATATAAGTAGTTGAACTGTGACTCAGGTCATGGGGTGGAATGTAAGGAATTGTCTGGCTCAAGGACTCCACAATCAGGTTTGGCAATGTCTAGGCCATCAGGCGACTCGTGGGGGGGTTGTAATGTGACTCGGTCTTGAATTGTTTTGAGGTCCTGTCTCAGCAGAGACAAAATCATGGGGAGCAGTGTAGATAGCTCTGACTGAGTTGTCCTGTAACATCAGAGCACTGCTGCATAATTCAACAAACTGAAACCTGGGTTGAGCCTTGAACTCCCTTGGGTTGGGTATGCTCTGAGTCCCAGTCAAGCCCCACTATTCAGCTGCCTAAGTAGTGAGATAAAGGCAGCATTTGAGGGTCCCCATTTGGCTTCAACAGGCCCAGACAAAACAGATATGCAACAGTTAAGGGCTATGTAAGATAACTTAGTAAGTTCATAAATATTAATTTTCTTCATCAATGGGAAGCAGGAACCTGCCAGACATGCAATGTGTAGTGTATTATGTACTATAGGCTTCTGTAGTATATTATGTACTAAAGCTGCCCAGAGAAGGGGTGGATGCCCCGTCCCTGGGGGTGTTCAAGGCCAGGTTGGATGGGGCCCTGGGCAACCTTGTGTAGCTCCAGGCCTGGAGGTTGGTGGCCCTGTCTGTGGCAGGGGGTTGGAGGTCTGTGATCCTTGGGGTCCCTTCCAACCCAGACCAGTCTATGTTTCTATGATTCTATTGTGAAGAAGCCGTCTAGGTTGAGCCTGTAAACCTTGGAAAAACCTAATCCATAGGTAAACAGGAGAGGAGTTTTGGATGGGAATATGGTATAAGAATGCTGCAGACTCTGCCCACACATGTGTCTACCCGCTCTTGAAGAAAGTATCATAAATGACTTCTTCACTAACATGTCTACTGTGAGTCCTTTCTTTAGGACCTTTGGCATTTCTAACACAACCCTCCCCTCTTTGTATTTAAAACCATCAGCAAAGTTAAGCAATGATTTTTATAGAATAAGGATATAGATAAAGTGAAGTGACTGAAAGCCAATCACTGCAAAGTTCAAATTGAGAAGTGAGCATTCTATGCAATTTTAAACAGTGACTTTGGTATAGACATTGTATAATGTACTTGTGGGTGAACACATCTTTGGTGGAGCTATCCCCAGTGTTCCCCAGTGCTGCAATAATGAAATGCCTGCTTATCTGCTTTGAGTAGAGAAGTTCTTTGTGATCGCAACCACTAACACTACTGTCCTGGCATGGCCTGGCATTTTAGAATCCATGGGTTTGTGTCCTGTCACAGTCTTCCTTTGGGGTTATCTCTCATTGCCATACTCATCTAGAACAGCTGCTCCTGAAGCAGTTTTCTTTGACATTTCAGGCATTTATATTTGAAAAATTATCTAAACCCTTCAGCTTAGTAACATCCTGACCTTGCCAAGGGCATTGCATTGTGTCTGACCACTTGTGGAAGGTACTTTATACTTCCATCCCAGTGTCTAAGTGGGGACAGCAATCCCTACTCACCCTCTTAGATTAGATTGCAAACTCCTTGGTGCAAGGATGTTGTTTGTGACCTGAGCTGACATGGGTCTTGGGTACACCAGTGTGCAATAATTAACAGCATGTGATGGCCTGACTCTGTGTAGGACCTGCTTCTCCTCAGATGAGTGACATGCTAATGGCAGGGAGAGGATATCACCATTACCACAATTGACTTCAACTGAGCTGTCCTCTTAATTGCCACTATTATTAGGAAAATCGACCCCCTCCCAGCTTCTTCTGTACCCTGCCAAAGGAGATCAGTTTGTATTGTCTGCTCCTAGTTGATTTGACAGGAGGTCTCAAAGGTGCAAAGTGTTTCCCAGACCCACCTTCTCTGCCCCAAGCAAACTCACAGCTAAACAGCACTGTGGTATTTTATAAATCGTGTTTAGCTTTTAATGATTTGCTATAACATGCTTGATTAAAAACCTGCCTAAATTCCAAACCTAATGAACCTTAAACTTTCACATTAGATACATTAATTATGGTGGTCCCAGTGGCATGCTAGCACAGGAAAGTTATCCTGCCACATTAATATGAAAATGAAGGGTTGCTGTAAGAACTAAATTAAAAAAACAGACAAATAATAAGACTCTGTTGCTAAAGCTGTTGTGCCTCTGAATTAAGTTAGTGTCTTTTGTTTTTTCTTTTTTAATTAATCAGATGGCTGCAACGATAGCAACGTTCCCAAAGGCATTGCTTAAAAAGCCAAGGGCTGGTGGGGAAGCAACAGAAATAACCGATGACTTTGCCATTGGTGCTTAGGTGCCATAGCAGTGATGAACGTGAGGTGGAAAGATAGATAGATCAATTAGCTGGTCATTAATATTACAGTGTGCTGTGGTCTATTTTGATTCGTGTCTTTTCGATTTATAGGGAAGTGCTAATCGGCGCCCCCCAATCAACTCAATGCACAGAGATAAACACATCCATAGGTGTCCTGCAGCCTGGCAGCAGCAGGACACCTTGGAGGACTAACATTGCTGGGCAGAGGTTGGCACTCACAGACTTCAGGCTTGCCTTTTGCTGATGCAATTATACAGAGGACTGGCTGTGAACCAGACTGCAATAGTGCAAGTTAAAAAATAAAGGGAGAAGGGGGAGGGGGGCAGGGAAGAAAGTGTTCTTGTTCCCTCAGTACTTTCAATTTGAATTTCAGAGTCACAGAATCACAAGGTTGGAAAAGACCTTTGAGATCATCAAGTCCAACCATTCCCATCCTAAGCTAAACCAGATCCCTGAGCACCTCATCTACCCTTTTTTAAACACACCTAGGGAAGGTGACTCAGCCCCTCCCTGGGCAGCCTGTTCCAGGCCCCAACAACTCTTTCAGTCAAAAATGTTTTTCTAATATCTGCTCTGCCCCTGCCCTGGCACAGCTTGAGCCCATTGCCCCTTGTCCCATCCCCTTTCAGCCAGATTGTCGCAGTGATTGTTTGTGCTGTGGTCCCACAAACATTTGTGTTGGCAAAACTGAGAGGAACATTGAATAGGGTGAGAGGTGGGGTAGGAAAAGCACATTTAAAAAATGCTATCAAGGAAAACCTTAAATATCCTCTTAGCTGTATGTCACCTGCTGTTGCTGTGAAATTTCCATCAAGGCAATTCAGTCCTCACAGAGTGAAGCCCTGAGTGAAGTAAGAGGCCTTGAATGTAGCCAGGATTCTCATCCCTTCCAATCTCTATTTACTACCTCTGTAGGCTCCTACATGTCCACTGATGTTGGTATGATCTGAGTAGAGGTGTCTATCTCAGGGGTGAAGGATATGGTTACCCTCACTTCCACTCACAGCCACGTGCTCTCACCTGGAATGAGACATTCCTTTCTCAGCAAACCTGGCCTGGACTGATGGAATTCACTGTTCACAGGGGAGACAGGTCCTGCTGACCTCAAGGGCATGCTGCTGAAAGTCAGTTAAGGAGCCCCTCTCCTTCCTCCTGCCACCACCATGTTAGAGATGGTCAGGTGGTGCACGTTGCCAGTTTACACTGCCTGGAAATCTGGTCACTGCTCCTTAAAGCACATTGACTTCCACATGCATACTCATCTGTGCCCAGCGAGTGATGGTGGGTGTTTAGAACCCCATTATGGGTTCATTACGGCACATTCCATACGAAATTGATTACGAATTCCACTGCAGCCAAGCAAAAGACTGTTAATTAGCTAATTATTGCCCAACATACATTCAGAAGGCTCACTCAGTTGCTTGAACTTTCACTTCATATTTCACACATTTTCTGCATTGAAATTCAGCAGCATAATGGGGCACACATTGATCTTGAGCTCTCCCTTTCACTGAGGCTGAACAGATGCCCAACTGCCAAGCTAATCTTCCAAAGACAAGGGGGCTGGTCCCTCATCCTTTGCTCTTAAGCCTCCTTCAGTCCTTGCCAACTTCTTTTCTCTTCCTGCTTCACTACTGACAAGAGAGGAAATGAAATTTGCATTAGTATTTCTGTCTGTGGCCACAGTCCTCTTCATTAAGAGGCTGAAATCACACCAGCTAGTGGAGCTCCTCTTGACTTCTGCCTTCACTTCTTCAAGGCCCCATTCCTCAATAATGTTGAATTTCTTCTCCTCTGAAATAAGCACACATTGCTCATAGGCCAGACTGAGCTGATGTAAATTTGCATTGCCATTGGGCATAGAACAATTCTGAATGTACCCCATCTGCAAACCTAGCCTGACATGGTGATGAAAGCATTGAGCTTTGCTCAGAAGGAAACTGAACTTGTAGCATGTCAGATTTCCCTGAGTTCTTCGTTATAGATGTTCCTCCAGGCCTGGGACAGATATCCCCACTGGTGTACATCTGCACAGCTTTGCTGGTCTTGACAGCAGTGCATGTAGCATTGGGTTTGCATCCAGTGAATATCAGCCATCACTGCTCCTGACCTATCAGAGGGCTTAGACTATATGGGCTATGTCCTCAACTTGGTGCCCATTGACTTTGGAAGGGCTGTATGGATCAGCACTGGTGGCAGGTCTGTCTTTACTCCCTCAAAGGAATTCCAACCAGCTCCTGGAGATGCAGTGAGGTAAGAGTCTCCTACCACCCTGATGTCCTCATGGCTCCCAGGATTGCTACTCTGCTTCTGGGTTACTTTCTTCACTAGTGAGGTGTCCCTCAGTTCTGCCATTGATTTCCTGCCAGGGTCTTTTCATGAAACGTCAGTAGTTCTCAGGATCATACGTAGTGAAACCTCAAACTGAAAGTTTCAATATGCTGGAGATCTCCCTTCATCAAAAAATGGCCTTGTCCAAATGCACAGAAGACCATGGAGTCATGGGGATGCTATTGAGTTTTCATGTGAAATACTTGCTGCTCTCTCATTCCTGCTTTGGGGATCCTGTACATAAGGATTCACTGATTAGATTGTTATTCTCTGGCCTAGATACTGTAAATATCCTCACATTGCCATGGTGAAGACCTGCCTAGTCTGCTAAATCACAAAGGGGGATTTATTCATTAGATAAATATGTAATTTTTTTGTTTCTTTGTTTAAAAATATTTCCCTGGTACTGTCAGAACCCACAACAATGGAGGCTGTGATTTATCACTCACATTCCTCTAACCAAAGAGAAGTTTATTAAAAAGATTCAGTGAATGAACCCACACTTCTATCATTCCCTTTCCAAATGAAATTGAAGCAGGAGCACAGAATTAACTCAATGAGCTCTTTAAAGCACAAAGAGAGAGAGAAAAAAAACAAACCAAAACAAAACTGAGAGAGAGGAAAAAATGAAACCAGGGAAAAATAACAAAGAGAACATCAGTTGGGTGCATGGGGAGGTGCAGTGGCAGCCCTACTGAGGGATGGATCCAGCTGAAAGATGAATTTTCATCTCAGGTTTCTGTAATAGCCAACATGTCTTGGAAGCACAGGAGTGTTGACCCCCTTCCCATCTCCTCCCTAACAATTCAGCACATATTTTATCAGGAGGTAGCCATTCTCAGATAGAAATGAAGGGCAGGCAGAAATCTATCTGGGGCTGGTGTGACTGAGTGGAAGGCTCCCCATGCAAAGCAGGGAGCAGGCAGCTTATTGGGAGCAGGCACCTCATTCCACCTGGGCTGCCAAGGGACAATCCTTTACCCAGCACTAGCTGCCCAGGCTGCTCCCTCTGGAAAACCTAAGGCAGAAATTGAGCTGCTCTCTCATTTATATGTAGCTGAGCAGTTACAGTTCTTGTTTTGTTTGCCAGAGGTAAACACTCAGTTCCCATCTTGGCCTGATGTGGTTCAAACCCTCACTCATGTGGTACCTGAGCTCTGTGTGAGGAGATTTTATTGCAGAGCCAAGCGCTCTTCGCTCTGCTGAATCTTCACCACTGATCTGCAGAGATTCCTGGAGGGATTGAATGAGACCAGGGAAAACATGACTTACTGTACACTCAGTGAGTCCAGAGGTAGCAAGTCCTGCATTTTAATCTCAGTTTTCCAGGGTTCTCTTTGCATTTTGTGTGGAATGGTCACTGGATAAAACAAGTAGCAACCCTACTCCCTGGTATGTTAGTGTCTGTATCCTTGGCTGGAGCAAAGAGAGTGAAATGACATGTCCTGTCACCCAGGGAAGAAGTGGCATGTGAGAGAGTGCCCTTCACTCTGAGCAGGGGGTTGAAGACAGGGTTGAGACCCCTTCTTGACACGTCTTGCCCAAGCCTACCCCCAGCCCAGAGTCCTGCAGCGTGGGGTCATGACGATGATGCACAAACTCAAAGCAGGGGGAGGTGTTTTTCAAAACATTTTTATGACTTCTAATATCCACCCCTGTTTAAAAGGACCATCCCATGACTGTTTCCAATGTTTGAGCAGGAGAGCAGGGTCTTTCTAACTAGAAACAATAATCCAGTGCTTCATTGGCAGGAAAATGACTGTCATTTCCACCAGATCCTGACTGTGTCCAAAACGCATTATGTCAAATAGCTAACAGTGTCCTCATGACAAAATGTGGTTTTGTCTAATACCTAGATCATATCTGCCAGCAGAATGAATTCTGTCAAAGTCCCTTGAAGCCCTCTGTCAAATTAAAATATATTTTCCCCACCTGAAGACAGATCTCTTGCTCTGATAGCAAAATTCATTTGATATGATCCCTTAAGCTTTTCTCCTGGAAAATCATCGTGTTAAAATTCCAAAGCCACTTTGCAGACAAATGTAATTTCACCTCCTCTCCATCCTCACTGCTATTGTTAAAGATATTTTTCTTTTTTTTTTTTTTTTCTTTTAAAGGAAAGAAAATTCAGGCATAATAACGATGATTTTACTTCACAGAAAAATCTATATAAAAAAAAAAAGACATGGAAAATTGCAAAGCCTTTTTTCTTTATAGTCCATAGTGAGGGCATAAGAGTTAAAGAATCTTTGTTAAATAACAGCAGCAATAAGCATGAAGTGTATAATGTATACATATATAAGACTGATGCACAGAATATGCATTATTTGACAGGGGCAACGTTTAAAGAGATAACAAAGAAACAGTAAATTGTTGCAAGGATGAAATGATGTCTCTTTTCCTACGGATGCAAATGCAATGATGGGCCTCCTACAGAGTCTGCCTCCAGCCATTCAGTACTTATACCTGGTTGTCATATGGATGTCACGGTCAATTATATTTCAAATAATCACTTTCAAACCCAACTCTGGATAGCATTGCAATTCAAATGCACCAGATGTTTCAACCCGATGGGAATCAGAATCCTTAGTGAAAGGAGCAGTTCATGAACTTTTTGGATAAATGTAGAAATGATGTCACGTTGTGAAGCCACTCAGGAATAAATTTTGTATAGTTCAGGGCGTATTTTGGGGTATTCTCTGTCTGCCTTCCCTTTCACATGCTTTGCTGTCTGTGAAATGCCATTTCAAAGGACATTTTAAACAAACATATTCTTTTGCATGGTGGAAAGTGATTTGTAAATGACATTAATTGCTGAAGGGTAAAGAAACAGGATGCAACAAATATGCCTGTATTGGTTTCTGAACTGTATTCATTTTGAGAGGATAAAAGCAGAGATCAGGGCTCTTCTGGGAGACACTGACTCACACAAAGGCTTTGGGTTTGTATCTTCGATCGATTGGTACTGGAATGAAAGAGGAACTTCTTATTGGGAAACTGTGAGCTGTGGCTAGAGTTGCAGAATGGGGAATGCGGGAGCACTTTGAGTTGTGCTACACCACTGAACCAGGGAAGGAGCCATGAGATGCTCCAAACCAGAGGTGGTGGGAGGTGGATGGGCTGCACCCTGACCTTCTGTGTGCTCCATAAGTGTCCAGTATGGATTTGTGGGAGCCTTTGGGTGCCAACAGAAGGAGGGCTTATCCCTATAATTAGGCAGTTGCATGACTGTGTCCCGGTAGTGTTTTAAGTGGGAGAGATCAAATTCTAGTCTCTCATAGAGGAGCTTCCGTTACATCAGTGAAAGGTATGGTGGGGGAGAGCGAGTGGTTTAAGTTGATCTGAGTTCCCCCAAAACAATAGGCCCTGGCTTTCCCAGGGCTGGGGCTCCCAGCTCCCCTGCTGTGTGGAGCTAACTACACACCAGTGCTGTGGGGCCATGAGACAGGGGACAGGCCAGATGAAAAGCAAGAAGAGATAAAAATGGCTTTGCTTCTGGTGTGGAATTAGATCAGCTGAAGCAGCTGTCAGACTGCAGTCTGACCCTGCAATGTGGTCAAAGCCACCTCCCCTCACACTGGAGCAGGAAACACAGGCAAGTGATACATGGGGCTGGGCAGGTGATACATGGGGCTGGGCAGGTGATGGAGCTCAGGGGGTGAATGGATCCTGGGAGCCAGCGAGCACTGTCAGATGTGAGCATGAACTCAGCCCTGCCACCCTGCAGCTGTGTTCTCACAGGCCATGAGAATGGAACAGGTCAGCTGTCAGTGACCCCAGAGACCATCTGCTCTAACATCATGGCAATCCTCCTCCTCATTAAACTGGTGTCATTGCCCCTTCTGCCCCCACGTTCCTAATGGCAGAAAGATACCAAGGACTAGGTATCCTTGACTGGCCCTGTGTGGAGCCAGCAGTTGGGACATAATCCTGATGGGTCCCTTCCAACTCAGGAGATTCTAGGGTTCTATATTCTATCTGTTGTCTTTAGACTACTCATGGTAAGGTAAATAGTCTCATCATTTAGGCATAATGGGAATGAAAAGAGCATGAAGCTAAACAGAAGGAATTTGAAAATGGAAATTGATCTATAGTTGTCTGATCTGGGAACAAAAATCAATCAGGTATTTCTGTTATCCATAACAATTGATAACCCATAGTCTGCATAGTACTGAGTTGCCCAGCAAGTTTGCAACGTAACTGAAAACTAAGCCAGTTCCTGAAGCATCAGGTTTTGGTCTCATAACTAAACAACCCACCTGCTGCAGGACTTCCCAAAAACACTGCCCTTGACAGTCTGCAAGTTCAATCTGATTTTGTTCATGTTCAAAATTATAGAATGGCTTGAAAATCTCCTCACTCTAGATTTAATGATTTCCTGAGCTCTGATTGTGTGTGTGTGTGTTTGCTTCAGCACTTACACAGTGCATAAACATCCTTTCTGTAATTGGTGGTGTGTAGCTCAGTTGTGAACTCAGAATCACTGTAGTAGCTGTGCCATGAATAGGAAGCTCATGTTCTTCAGCAGGAGGGGGAATAGTATACAGTTATTTAGATAAGCATGCAGTAATTGCAGATAATTACATTCTATATTTGTAGATGGATCCAAATACATTATTAAAAAAAAAACCCCACACCTCTCTGCAGTTCTACACCTACACATGTATCAGAGTTTAGTAACTGCATGGCAGGAGTTTTGCCAATACACACATGGAGCAAACGATGTAGTAAAGTCAGCATATGCATTAAAAACTGAACACAAGTACAACTGAGGCTTCAATAGCAGGAGGGATAAATAAAGTGGTATTTTGGCAAATGCTTTTTCCTTCCCAGGATTTCTGTGCACTGTGTCATTGGACAGATTCTGGCCCTACAGGGACAGCTTGCCTGGTGATGAAGGCCAAGTTGAGATTAGCCAAGGGTACAGTTCTGAGGTCTGTGGCTCATTTCCTTAATGATACTTTGACATGTAAAGCAAGGGCCATCTGTTTGAGAACAGCCACTCACTTGGGATGAGTTTACAGTGTGCTGGGGACATCTGAGTCCATCTCAAGTGGTGAGGTAGGGCAGCCCTGTGCAGCAGCCATCCCATCATGGCTGCTACCTCTTGCTTGCAGAAGACTAATCCACAGCAAAGCCTGGTTATTTCCATGAGAAACCTTCCCTGGGCACCAAATGGCTTTGTCTGGGCTCTGCTGGTTCACAATACATTGCAAGATCTGTGTCGAGACACCCACAAAATACATTTACACATGTATGTGGAGGCACACACTTGGAGGAAAGATCCCAATTCAGTTAGTTTGCTCCCTGTTGCAATGTTTGAACTCCACATCTCTCAGCCAGCTTGCTTTGTTGTACAAAATGTTTGACCCCTGTGAGAATTATTGTTTTGGGAATATTTTTGGACTCATTCTTCATTTACACACACTGCCATTCCCCCTCCCCACCCTCACTCCTCCTTGTCTGTTCTCTTCTGCTTAGGAAAACATTACCTTTGCACCTGGGGCCTTTGCAATATTGCTGTGTACCCTGCATGATTGGGTTACTGTATATGAAGGAATTGAAAGGACAAGCTTATAGTCTGTGAAACAGCAGTTCATTGAGTCCCTCTCCCTTTTTATGGAATAATCATGTCTTTGTGACTCTTCTCCACTCATGTAGCAACACGGCCTTTGTTACTTACATTGCAGTAAGGCCTCAGGGGCCCACAGGAGCCTGGGTCCTGCTGGGTCCTGCTGCTTGAGATGGTGTGCTGGCAGGACATTGCACAGTGCTCTGGGAGCAAGGGTAGGCTAAGCCCCATAGATGTCCTTGCATATGGTCACCTGAGATATAGATCTACCCTCCCCACCCCACCACTTCTTATGGGAAACTTTGCTTGGTGCTAAATGCAACAAGGGATTCATTCCAGTGTCCATGGGACCATGGTATCCCAGGGGTACCTGCAACTTTCTGAAGCCTGGGAAAAGGGGGGATGAGGAGCCTTTAATCTGCGTTGGCACTACCACCTCCCTCCCACTATTAGCACTTTGCCTTGCTCTGCAGAGGATCCCAGAACATATATGCCCTATAGGTTCTCTCTACCTCTTTCAGTCTTACCTGGACAAGGAGATAGAGCTGTCTCAGTGGACATAGAAGCAGTGCCCCATGGTGGATGGCTGCAGACTGCTCTGTCTGTCTCTGTGAGAAGGTATTTCTCCCTAGCTTCTGCCCAAGTGTGCTGGATGGCCTGTCACCATGCTGATGCTCACAGGGGCTTCATCACAGCTAGCTCAGCATGAGGATTTATCCTGTATGGTTAATACTTTTGTTCCACTTAGTAGGACACACTGTTAATAAACTATGCAAATCCAGAGAGCTAGGATTTTGAGGGACTTAGGACAGAAAGAAAGGGCTTGTCAGTTTAGCCACATTTTTTTTCATTTTCTTCCTCCATCCCATTGTATTACAGCAATAATTAGGATGACAGGAGAAATGGCCTGAACCTATTTGAATGACTCTACCCTGAGCTGCAGTCACCACCATTCCCATCTGATACTTCACAGGCATTGTAAAAATGTTCTTAACACTGCCAGTCACTTCAGGAAGGAGGAAAAAATCTCCAATAACCCTGTCAGCTTTCCCTTTTCTTACACCAAGTTTTCCTCTTGTCTTTTTACTTCTAATCAGTTAGAATGGAAGCAGCTCAGTGACCAGGTGATGTGTGGATGGGATCATGCAGGAGAACCCAAGCTTGTGAGCCTGTAGCAAAGGAACAAAGACCATGAGGTTTATTTTCATCACCCCCAGCAGCAGCTGTGTGTGTCTGTTAGGCAGAACAGAGGAAGCTGTGGCAAAGAGCAGTGGGGAAAGTGTGGTCTCCTTCGAGAAACAAGATGATTCAACCTCTAAATAAATTTTCTCTCTTCATTGCCTCTAAAGGGAGCCTGGAAACCTGTCAGGGGCAGTGAAACCCTTCACACAGGTTGGCTGGGGGGCCCTGAGGCTGCAGGCAGACAGGCAGACTGACAGTAAGCTCAGTCCAGATTCAGCTGTGCTTCGGGCAGCACTCCTTGCCCTTCCCCACCCTCCAATGGTGCCAGCTCTGCTGGCAGAGACACTCCTGCGAGCAGCTGCACCCCATTTGTACATGGGCATCATGGCTTAAATGCCTTGCTGACATGACTTGGCTTGGGCAGCTTCGAGAGCAGCTGCCAGCAGTTTCCCTGGTAGGCTGGGGAGAAGAGCAGCAGAGATGTGCTGGTGATGACATCTCCTGTGCCTGGTGTGGCTGGCTGCAGAGCAGCTGTCTGAGACCCAAACTGTTGTTTCATAGTGTCACATTGATGCCTCTACAAGCAGATTTCAGTAGTTACTATTTAGGTAGCGGAACGGCTGTGGGTCTCCCTAGGGGTGGGTGAGTTGAAAGGAGGTGTGGCTTCTCAGCCTCCTCAATCTTTTTCTTCTTGGTGTCTTTGGGACACCACTGATGCAATTGTGATGTTCTACTAGTCCCTTTAGCACATAAACAACATTTGTGTCTCTCAGAAGGTGTTCTCTCAACTTATTTAAAACTGGTATTTTCACTGGTTTCTTATCTTAGAAATTCCTGGTGCTAGGACAGTAAAGTCACAGCATGGACTGCATCACTCCTTGCTCTTCTGGAACTGGATTCAAAATGAATGTATCAGATATAAACTAGCCCAGTTATCGCAGCCACAGAAAGCTGCAGGAAGATATAAATGAGAGTGTTTTTTAGCTTCTCAGATGGGTAAAAAAGAAAAATACTGGGTCAGATCAAAGGTCTCCCTAGTTGCTATTCTGCCTCCAGCTGCAGGTCAGTGGTGGAGGCATGGGGGGTGCATACAGAGCAGAACATGTGGGGAAATAAGCTTGCTCTGCTGCACTCCTCCAGCAGTCAGGGTTTCAGGGGTTTTCAGCAGAGAAGGTTCGTTCTGGAGTTGGGGGTGCAGCAGCCAGGAATCATCTAGTCTCATGCACCTCCACTCCGAATTGGTCCAAGTGACAGAGGGAGGTTGCAGACATTACCTTTTCCTGAATCTTTTTTTATCCTTTTTTTTTTAATCTTTTCCTTTTTTCCCCCCAAAACCAAAGTTGAATGTAAAAGGCAGCACTGGGGTTAAGCTGTCCCATAGGAAGGCTACTCTGACAAGTTGCATCTGCTCCTAAATTTGTGCCAGTGACATTGAAGCTTCTTAGATCAATTCCCTGTTTGTTTCTGTTCTGTGCAGAAGCCAGTGATGTGGCTCTGGTCTCATAACCAGGCTGAGAGATCTGGGAGAAGGCTCCAGTGAGATCTTACAGCACCTTCCAGTCCCTGAGAGGTGCCTATAGGAAAGCTGGGGAAGAACTGTTCATGAGGGCATGGAACAATAGGATTAGAAAAGGGGAAACTTAGGTTGGATATTAGGAAAAAATTCTTCAATATGAGGGTGGTAGATCACTGGCACCGGTTGCCCAGAGAGGTGATGGAGGCCCCATCCCTGGAGTCATTCAAGGTCAGGGTGGATGAAGCCCTGAGTAACCTGATCTAGTTCAAGGTGTCCCTGCTCACTGCAGGGTGTTGGACTATATGGCCTTTGAAGGTCTCTTCCAACCCAACACATCCTCTGATTCTAAGCTAACTACTGACCAACTGGACTAAGCATCCACAACAATGTGGGGTCAGGTCTGGGCTCTGGCTTCTCTTACAGAGGTCGTGTTGTCAGGGGAGTGATACAAGAATCAAACACAAAAGATCTTCTCTTTCTTTCCCTTTGCCCCTTGAAGAAACTTCATCACAACTCTGGATAGCCTATTCATTAGCACTGACAACAAACATACGCTATTTCTGTTCCCAAGTCACTGCCTTATGTGGCAATTACTTACTATGTGTTTCTCCTCCCTTTATATATAATCTCATTTTTATGTGCATGTCACAGTTTTAATAAACTGGAGTTCAAAGGCTGAGCAATTATACAAATCTTTCATTTCACACATGAAAAGCATGATTTTAAAGTTGTCAGCAAAAAAATAAAGAAGGCATTTCTTTGATTCACTTCTCAGTGCAATTACCTAATGTCTGCTGTGGGGCTCAGCAAAGCAGGACTTCAGCTGGTGTAAATCCACAGAGTGCCTTTGATTTCAGTGTTTTACATCAGTGGAAAGTTGGCTTCCAAGGTGCATTAGTGCAACTTTTGAGATAAGGAATCAGGTTGGTGTTTACCCACAGCCAAAATGAAGCAACAGTGATGGTTGGTGCCCTGGGTTGGTTCAGTCCTGTGGGATTTTCATCCTTTCTAAGCATTTTATTTATACTTTAAAAAAAACACCCTACCAAACTTGCAGAGTTGTAGGGAAAAAGATGTACCCCCAAAGATGAAAATATGAGAGATCTGATGCTCTTGATTCCATGGTTTCTGTGGCTGTTCCCAAACCTATAAAAATGAGGAAAAAATAATCTTAATGCAAAAAACATAAGGGAGGGACAATGTTAGGCATTCACTCGAAAGGGTGAGTTCTCAGGCATCCCTCTACATGATGCAGATTGAGAGAGAGAGATGCCATTTGCTGAACGACTCAAACAAAATCTCAGTGCAGGTGAGAGGAAGCCCTTGTCCCATGGCTGTATGGAAACATCCAGAACAGTCAGTGTCCTGAGTTCGTATAGAATAGGGTTAATTTTCACCAGAAGCTGGGGTGAGACACAGCCAGGACAGTGACCCAAACCAACCAAAGGGCTTTTCCATACCATAATCTCATGCTTAGTATAAATTTGGGCCAGTGGGCTTCAGGATTGTCTGGCTTTGGGATGGCTCTGAGCTGTATGGTCTGAGTCATGTGGTTTGATGGGAAACTGCATTATATATCACCAGGTTTGTATATTCTGCTCTAAGTCCTGTTGTTGTTACGTCCCCCTCCCTTTGCTGTCCCATAAGCTGTCCTTATCCCAGCCCATGAGGTTTGCCTTTGTCTCCCCATTCTCCTCCCCATCCCGTAGTGGTGGTGGGATGGTGAGCGAGTGGCTGCGTGGTGCTCAGTGGGGGCACCTGCAGTTGCCTGGGATGGGCACTCTTCCCCAGCTCCCACCCTCTGCAGTGGTGAGTCACAACCTATGATACAAACAATCCAGCTTTCATCTCCAGGGCTGTTTGACATCAACTCTGAGAAACCATCATTTCGGGGGCAGGACACTCTCTTTCTGCTTTGGGAGATGAACAACACAGGGTGTCAGAGCAGCATATGCAGCCCCAGCACATCCCTGGGGCAGCTGGTAAAAGCTGTTCTCAAGCATCAGGTTGCAGTACAGCCTGTCCTTGGTGATGATTTTACCAGTTGCCTTCAATCCCATCTGCATTAGAGGCAACACAAGACTGGTGTGTAAAGTTTCTTTCATAGTGTTTGGAAAGTCCTTGAGCAGTCTGCAGGAGTCTCTTTCACCCTTCCTCAACCTTCTTGGAGCAGAATGAAGTGACATCCTGGGGGAGCAAAATCACAGCACTGTTAAAGACCTCACTAAAAAATTGGCTGGGATTGATATATTGAAAACTTCCTGAAGACACAATGCTGTGGAGCTCACCCTGTTAGCATTTGCAAAGTACTCTGAGATCTCTCTGATGAAAGGTGATAGTGTAAGTGCAAAGCATCACACATTTTTTGCTAACATGAGCTCCTTAAGGGGTGAAATCCACCATGCATGTATCCTCTCAAAGGCAGTGTTGTCAAATTTCCATCCACGTCTGGGGAAAACATCTTCCACATTAGGACTGTGGTGCAGGACATGGCTGAATTCTCAGAGGATAGAATACAATTGCAATATTTTTAATTACAGCACTCCACTGTGTTCAAATAGAGCATTTCACATGACATGATGGGTGGCTGTTCTTCGAGGGCTTTACTTCAGCTGGCATAAGTGACTGGAAAAAGCCTCAGCACCAACATCTGCAGGAGAGCAGGTGGGGAGGTGTGTGATTGGTACCCTCTGCATCGTGATGAAACTATTTAGTGTAACACTTAGTTAAAAAGTAAATTGGCTAAATGGCTCTGCTCACATTATCCCTCTGTAATAAGCATCGTGGCTGATCCTGTAATACTCCTCCCCCTTTTTTTGTTTATGTAAAGGGTGCTACTGTACAGGCATAATTTTCATAAAAATGTTCTGGGGAAAGGGGGGAAAAAAAAAACTTAACAAAAATAAAAATACCCTGCAGAACTTTTTGTGTTCACCCAAAGAAACAATATTTCAAATTATGCAACATGATTAGAACCTAGTTTTGAATTAAGGCAAATTACAGCCCACCACAGAAAATCAGAGGTGGTGGCATTGATATAGAATTATAAAATAAGAGAATACTGCCTGGAGTTCAGTGCTTCTCATTCCCATGTTGTTTGGTTTCTTGTCTTTCTTTCTTCCTTCTTTGTCCTTGCACAAATGTAGACAGCCTTACTCTGGGTGGAAAGCTCTCTCCCATAGGAAGTGTACTCTATATGAGTTGCGATGAACAGAAACCAACCTGGATTCTCAGGCCAGGAAGCTGCAGTGATGCATGTGGTGCTGTTCAGGACTCCACAAGTGTATAACAGGAGCCAGTCTTGAGCAGAGAACCAGTACAGCCTGGCTCTTAGCTTGGAGCATGGGTTTTTTGGACCTGTTTTGTTTCGATCGAGCATGCAAAGGAAATGAGAGTGAGCCTCCACTTGCTCCTCCAAGAGAAGAGTTTTCTCTCTTCACTTGAGGTCTCATGAAGGTTTTATTTCCCTGTGCAGCCATGATGGCCAGAAAGTCAGCAGTATGAAAACAAAGGCAGCACTGGCAGCAATCACAGGGCTCCTGGAGCTGCAGCCTCAATTAAAGCACCCAACGCTTCCTGACCTGACAACGCAGAGAACTACATCTGCCTTTTTTGTCTTCTGTTCCTCAGTTTGGCCAGGCAAAAAGGCACACACTGCTTCATCAGAGCCTTAGTTCAACTGTGCAGCCTCACCATTGTTACCACACGAGGGAACAGGTTGCTGACCAGTATGTGTTCCTGAGCACTTAGCTGCTGTCTGGGTGCCAAATGCATGCCTGGGCTCTTTCAGGGTATGGTGGTGCAACACTCAGTCTTCTGATTGAGGAGATAAAGATGGAATGAACGCGCCTGCGAAAGAGGCATGGGCTTGGGCAGCATCATAAATTATGGCAGGCTGGCCTGCATGCCTATTTTCCTTTCCCCAAGCCAAAAGAGAATGGATTTAAGGCTCTGCTGTTGTCAGCTGTTCTTTCTCCTCTCCTTCACACCGTCTCCTTAATTCTTGTATTTATCGATGGCTGTGCTAACACAGATATACTCTGGTTTTTGAACTGTGTGGATGGTTGGATGACACTTAAATCAATATCATGTGGCAGTTTTATTTTCCTAGCCTTAGACACAATCTGTCCATTGTGCTAATGCTGTTTGTGGCTTAAATGCATGCAAGAATTTATAGGTGCATCTTGAAAGTGCTGCTTCCTTTAATCATGCTGGATAAAGGAATTCCTGCCTTATGCAAAGCAGGAGTGTCATCTGGTTAATGGGAAGATACTTAGCAGATGCAAGCTGCATGAATCCTTCATTTAAATGACTGCATTTATAGCCCTAATCGGACAAAGGAAACTGTGGAGCAGCAAGAAATAAAGGCTGCCAAAAAGAAAGAGAAAATATCCTCCATTGAGTACACTCTGGCAGGATGAGGGTAATTTCCATAGTCCATAATGTGATGGTGTAATACTGTATTTGTTCTGCCCTTGCTGCCTGGATCGCTGCAGCCTGATGCTGCATGGTGGCCTGGCTGTGTAGGCACATCTTCAGATGCTGCAAAGGTCATGGTGCCAATCACCCTCTCAATAAGAAGTATCAAGGGTGTTGTTGGAACTACAGTGAGTGCATGAGCATCAACTTTGTGGTCAAGCAGTTTGCAGATTAGTGTGAGAGATGTGCAGGTCTTTCAGGCTCTGTTGGTAGGGAAATGTCCTTCCAGACTGTTCGCTAATGAACTGCAGAGTCTCCTCTGCTGGGACAGAAAATCATAGAATCATTGAATGCATTAGGCTGGAAGGGACCTTCAAAGGACATCTAGTCCACCCGCCTGCAGTGAGCAGGGACATCTTCACTAGACCAGGTCACTCAGAGCCCCATCAAGCCTGACCTTGAATGTCTCCAGGGATGGGGCCTCCACCACCTCTCCGAGCAACCTGTGCCAGTGATCTACTGACTTCATATTGAAGAATTTTTTCCTAATATCTAACCTAAATCTCCCCTTTTCTGGATGGGAGCAGAAGCTGGGAGACCATCTTCCCTCCCACGAGGTGGTAACAAAAGCAACTGCAGGGAGATAATGAGATATTCAGCCATGATCATGTGAATAGTCAACCCTGTCCTGGTGGAGAGTAGTTACTCTTTAGTTAGTCTTCCATATTTACTTTTTCTAAAAGCCAAGAGAAGGGCTTTTTACAAGACAGAGTGTCAGAAGGAACATCCCAATTCAAAATGAATCTGCAGAAAACCCAACATGCTGGAATGATCTGATGACCTTTTTCTTTAAATGCAAGACATGAAAGATACCTCAGGTGTACCAGAACCTGTGTTCCATCAAACACATTTCTGAGAGCCATTCAAGTCATACTTCAGTATATCCAGCAGCAGACCCATAGCAACAAATAATTTATGAAATACCTGAGGATGAAGTGTTCTATTGTGTAAGAATACAATGTAAACAGTCATTAGGATATACTCACTGTTGTGCTGTCTGATCTCCAGACGAGCCACTTTAAAAACACTGAGCCCATCATCTTCCAGGAAATCAAAAGCTCATTTAAATACCAGGATCCACTGGGAGCAGTTCAGACAATATACATCTCTTGACAAAAGAGGCTCACTCATCCAATGCAAAGGAATGCAGTTTTACAAAACTACACAAGAATTAAATCCACAATGCAGCATGTGCTCTGTTTGACAAGTGATAATTAACTGCTGACAATATCATTTTATTTTGGATGCAAACTTGTTCTTCATTAAAAACTAATCAGGGAACATTTGCATGGGGTGGGCCAGCCTCCTACAAAGCAGGAACGTTCATAGTTCAGAGACTCTACTGACACATTTACCTTTACACTGAACTTGTATCCTCCTGGGAAAACCAAAGGGTCAGATGATCTTCCCAAGGGAATCTGGAGCCTTTTCATCAACTGCAGGGGCTTTGGATCTGAGGGATACGATGCCCCAGGCAATGCTCTTTATCAAGAGGTGCTTTGTGAACTCCACTGCTTCTCAGAAAATGTGATTTGAGGGACTCAAAGACAACTCCCAGGAAGGGAGGCCTTCTCTCTCTTTCCAAGAATGAATACTTTCTTTTAGAGTAGGCCAGGATACAACAGGACTGTGCTTGTTTCAGTAGTGGGCACAAAATATAAGGAAATCGGCTGAGTTTCCTTTGAGAGTCTGGGGTACATCTTGGCAGGAGAACATTAACATTCAATGCATAGGTCAGACCTCCAGCTTTCAGAGAGGAAAATAGACATCTTAAAGACCACTCTGAGCCTCCAAATGTCTGAAAAGGTCATTATCCCTTCAATGAGCTTTAATGCTGTGTCCTCTCATGGGATGGAGTCCTTCACTAGCCTGCCTGTCTCAGTGTGGAGCAGGGAGTGTACGGCTGTCCCTCTCCTCTTCCCCAGCCTGTTCTTGCTGTTCACAAGGTGTCTGCATCAGAAAACAGTGGCCTGAACAGGATCACAGCGTGTACAATCCATTCTGCTCATGGCTGATGATATTCAAAAATAGAAAGAATAACATTAGGGTAATGTAGAAAGTCACATTACCAAGATCATAGAAAGAGGCCGTGGCAGAGACCTGGAGAGAATCAAAGACTCATTAACTTGCAGATTTTACCACTAGACACTACTCCTGTCCTCTGGATTTCCAAATGTGCAAGTGTTACTACAGTAAATTACCATTCTGAAAGGTTAATTTTTAATAAGACAGTTAATGTATGTTATTTAAACAATGATTATTAAAAACATGTTTGAGGTTTACAATATAATAGGTAATTATCTTCTCCAGAACAGTTGCAACAATACAGCACATCCTTGTCTTCAGTGATCTGCTGGTATTTGTTTAGCCTATAATAACATTCTTACTAAACCTCAATTAAGTGAATGCAATTCAAGTTATCACAGGAAATTTCAAAGAAAACCTCCTCAATGAGCTGAGTTTCTTTCCCTGGTAGTTATAGCTGCCTTTTATGTTAATATAACTTGACCCAAAACTCTTGAGGTCCATTAGAGTCTTCATCAGTGGCAGTCAGGCTCAATGTCTGTTAGACTTAGAGCTCAGGCCAAAGCTAATGTAGTCACTCACACTCCTGCACCATGCAGGAGCCATGGTGATGTTTTCCAGCCATGTAGGAAGTTGTGACCAGATGCAGGACCTTGATGGAGCTCTAACAGTCTGAATTTTTCTGATCTCTCCAGGATGATGGATCATCACTCCATTCAGAGATGTCTTGGAGGGTGTAATGCTGATGCAGTGAGCATGAAGCCCTCTCCTACTCCATGGCATAAAGCCTCCATCAAACAAGTGGTTGCTCAAGGGGGAAGGGGTACCTTTTAGCCAAGTCCTGCCTCTCACTTGTTTGTCCTGTGGTGATCCCCATTGAAAACTGTCAGTGAAACTACGGCAGTTTAAACTACCTGACAGGGTATTGCTTTCTCAGGCTGAAGTCTAAGTTGTGTAGGTTCTTTTCTCCTCACAATAGTATCTCTTTCATGGATGATTTGTAATAGGAGTTTCATTATAAGATCACAAAACACTGGGGAATATGTTAATATGGTTCAGTGTGTAATCCAGTATAATGTCATTGGAAATAATTGCATTTTTGTCTACAGTTGAGGCAGCAAATAGGAACTTCTTCTTGACATCCATAGCTCAATTAGCACTTCCCTTCCTGTAATTTTGTGTAAGTTTACCAAAATGCACATGCTGCTTCATGTAAATACAGTCCCATTTCCTACAAGCAATGCATAGGCTTCATCCTGCATATACATATTTTGAAGAGTCAGGGCTGCTGTGAGAATCTCGATCAGCTGTCAGTTCACTCAGGTTTTTGTGAATCACAGAGCACTTGTAAGGCCAAACCTAATGTTTTCCCTGCTTTTCTCCATATGAGCAAGCGTTTTGTGGCTGATGCAGAGTGCTGAGAAGGGTCACAGCTCACTTCTGCCCTCACCGCCCTTAGGTGTTACTCAGCACAGTCCCTGCTGGGTTGCAGTCTGGATCCACCCTAGCGAATGCCCTGGGCCTGGCACTTCAACCAATGTCACAGGAGGAGACATGGTAAAGATGAAGTCATGTGCTCTCCTTCCTTGGCCTGTTCTGTGTTTAATTTAGGATGTGCACCCACTCCTGTGGCAGCTCTGAGCCTGACGATGGTAAATTAGCCCACACTGAGTTCCGTACAGACAGCTAGACTACTATCGATTTGTTAGGCTCTGTGACTAGAGGGTAGACAGATCCTTTGTCCATAAATGATGAAACACTTTGAGATTTTTCAGCTGGAAAGCACCCAAGAAAGGCTAAAATGTCTTTTTGGCTTCTTTTTTTTTTTCTTTTTGGTACCAAAATTTCCACTCTTCCTTCCTAAACTGCTTCTTGTCTCCCTAATGCAAATGCTATCAATCCACAAACTGTCCAAACCAATGCTCATATAGTTCTTTGGTATTGATTCATCCTTGATACTAGAACAACTCCAGCGATACATCAAGCCTTTGGGGAAGACTGTATTCTGTCCTTGCTCTAAAAAAAGCAGAAGCATGTTTTAAGTTTCTCATATTCTGGGAAAAAAAAACAACCCAGTTTGAATTGTAAGCCAAAGATGCTCACTTGACAGATGGATTCCTGGCTATGTTGCTGTATTTGAAATGTGTTCAAACTCACCAGATTGTATTCTGTTGACTAACAGGTTCCCACTTAGATGCCTTGGAACCAAGAGATATGGAACCAGGTATTTAAGGATTTCTGAGCAGAAACAAACCTGCATAAATCTAATTAGCAACAGGGAGGTAATGTTGATAGAAGAGTCCCTGGCAGTTGCAGAGAGCTTGTTTACTACAAGTTGCATTGGAAGATATAAAAGATTTTTTGCTGGGGTAGGTCAGGGAAGCATGGGGGCTTAGTGAATGCCAGGGGCCAAGCCCAGATGGGTGGTTTCTAATGTTTGGAATGTGTTTTAGTGGAAATCTTAGAAGTCTGCAAATGCAGGGAACAGGTAAAGGAGGGCAGGCCAGAGCTTTACTGATAGAATCTATGGTGAGACTTGAAGATAATGCAGTTTGGTTGCAGAACTGAACTGTGTAAATCTTCTGACATAAGGTGGAGACTTGGAAAACAAAGGGAGCAAGCAAGGTTTCTTACTTTGTACAAGTTGAAATACCAGCAGAACTTTTTGTGTGCTTTTTTTTCTTGTGAAGTTTCTTACCTTTTACACAAAAATCTCCAGAAAGGTTAAAATGGAGCACTTCCCTCCCTCTCAGTGTCCTCTGGAAAGTTATAGCTATGTAGACTGAGGGTTGAGGATGCATACAGCAGACAAGAATCAATAACTAAAAGTTAATGAGAACTGAGAATATTTAGGCTTGAAAATCCCAGCCCAAACTGGTGGGTAAGTAGCAATTATTCGTATGCCCCTGTGACAAGCTGCCATTGCAATGGGAATGTTTTCTGGTCAAAGCTCCTGCTTGCATTACATTAAAAGCTTTGCCACTGGCAAAGCCTCCTTAGCTGCTGCAGTAGTCAAATCTCTCCTTCCACAGAATCCACCAGTAGAGGGGATCACAGTTCTTCCTCTTTCCCATCCCCAATTAATATGCTTACAGAGTCAGCCAGATTACATGTGTTCCTATCCTGCTTGGCCAGAAAGAAGTTTCTTTCCTCCCTGGGGAGAGATTATGTATCTCCAAAGAAAACATGAAATCGGGGAACTTAGCTGCACTCTATAAAAGTTGCTAAATGATTTTCAAAATGGATTGGAGACCTGGAAGTGGCACAAGGATTTCTGGATAGGACATCCTTTTCTTAACAATGCTGTGCTGGATTGTGTCATATCAATGCTAATGGGAAGCCTTAGTTCTAAATTAATTTGGACAAAAATCAGTGAGAAAGGGATTCTTGAATTGTAGGAAAGGGTTTGTTATCAGAGCAGATAATTCACATATTAAAGACTATTTTCCATGCTAAGATCTCTGTCAAACTTTAGTTTTGATGAAAGGTTTCATGTGAAGTACCAGTTCTCATTCCCCATCCATTATTCACCCTGTTTCTGAGCCCAGAGGTTGGGCCAGCTTCCTTGAAGGGACTCAGCTGTGATTAATGCTGAATTCTCTGAGAGAATTCCTGAGTCCTGGAACCTAGTGTAAAACTCTGCTATGTCAGAGCTTCCATTCTCCCAAGAATCACAGAATCACAGAACCGTAGGGGTTGGAAGGGCCCTCCAGAACCCATGGGGTCCAACCCACTGCCAAAGCAGGGTCCCTAGGACAGGGCACACAGGTCGGTGTCCAGATGGGGCTGGAATCTCTCCAGAGAAGGAGACTCCACACCCCCTGGGCAGCCTGTCCCAGGGCTCCCTCACCCTCACTGGGGAAAAGTTCTTCCCCATGTTGGTGTGGAACTTCCTATGCTCTGACTTGCAGCCATTGCCCCTTGTGCTGTCCTCACAGACACTGAAAAGGGGCTGGCCATTTCCTGCCGTGTCCCACACTTCAGATATTTATAAACATTAATAAGATCCCCTCTTAACCTTCTTTTCTCCAGGCTGAACCATTGCAAAAGAACATTGTCAAAACACATTGCATCATAACTGCTGGATCTCAGTGTACTTAGCAAAGGTCTCTGGTCTTACTCCTCATAGTAATTACAGAAAAGCAGAAATAATGAGAAATGTCATGGGAATCAGGATGCAAGAAACCAAACTGATGGCACATCTAGTGCGAGGGTATTTATCTTGCCACAGACATGGTAGTGTCATCTTGTGTGTTGAAATGTGGTGATACGTGCAGTGCAGTGGGCGGTGTGTCTGGCTTCCAAGCCCCCAGTGCGACCATGCTCAAAGGACAGATGATTCTTTGTTGCAGTGAGGAAATAAAAACGGCATTTATCCATGGCAGATTAACTGCAATGAGTTTTGTATTTGACAAATTATATGGGAGTCGATTTCAGAACAATAGTTTCTGTATCTTTGTCACATAACTGTATTAATGTTGATGCTGTTCACCTAGAGAAGCCTTCAGATGCACTCTGCAGTTTAGTTTTTCAGACTAAAGCAGCCTCGTTTTGACATTTTAGGTGAAGAAAATTCACCCACTTAACGATGCAATGAACTGGAAACAAAAAAATACCATTGTGAGAGATCCTAAGGGACAGTTTTCTTGCACCTTATGTTATCCTTATCCTCCTTTCAGTAGTATCTACAAAAATCCTCTACATTTGCAGCCAGTCCTCTGTGATCTCTTTTGAGTGTTGGTCCCTTTTTAAAAATTCTTGGCAGGATTTAACACAAACATCTGGACTTCCTAAAAGAAACAGCAGGAGATGTACTAGTCAGACAATTCAATCTTATTTTAGCTATCTCAACTCCATCCATACATTTGTTTCTCAGTCCTCTATTTGTATATGAAAAGAAACACCTTGTAGGCCTGAGGAGTTAATTTTGCTATTTGGGCTATGACATTACAGAAACTACCTGAAATTAATTGAAAAGAATAAATCATGGAAGGAAAATGTGTTGAACAGAACAAAGAGAAATCCTCGTATTGGTATAAATATAATAACTGTTACTCTGCTCCTGTAGTGATGGGGGGTTCCTGTAGTGTACTTTGCAGTCAAGAAGTGGAGGGAGAGTAAATCAAGTAGAGAGTCATGTCTAGGTCTGAGATATCACTTAGTACAGAAAGCAAATGCAGGGCACTTACCCATCCTGGCATCATTATGGTAGAATCATAGAATGGTCTGGGTTGGAAGGGACCCCAAGGATCACAGAGCTCCAAACCCTGCCCCAGACAGGGCCACCAACCTCCAGGCCTGGAGCTACACAAGGTTGCCCAGGGCCCCAGCCAACCTGGCCTTGAACTCCCCCAGGGATGGGGCACCCACCCCCTCTCTGGGCAGCCTGTTCCAGCCCCTCCCCACTCTCCCTGTAAAGAACTTCCCCCTAGTATCTAATTTAAACCTTCCCTCCTTTAGCTTTAATCCATTCCCCTTGTCCTGCCATTATCTACCCTTTGAACAAGCTGATTCCCCTCCTGGTCCTCTGCTCCTTTTTGGTAGCAAGGTTTTGCTTGCCAGTGAGTATAGCACTGGCAATGAAATAAACCCTAAGGTCTACACCTAAGTTAACCATTTTAGTGGATCACAACGGCCCAAGGACAGGATTCCCCTGTTTGAGATGTGCCTCGGACTGAGATGAATCCCATCTGGGGTCCAACTTTGGCTGCCAACTAGTAAGACAGCTATATTTAAACTACTTTAAGGGGAAATGAGAGACAACAGATGCTTTTCATGCTGGGAGGTCTGTCTTACCAGGCAGGAGCTATAAATACTTGGTGAAGCCCAGAGCCATTAGCTATCCCTCTGCAGGGGTCCTGGAGCAACATATAATACTCTAGACCAATCACTGAATTAAGTTTATGATAACAATTGAAATTTAGGCCACCTGCAACATCTGCTCCACACTGAAAATTGCTCAGATTTACAGTCAGAACACTGTAGGAGTAAGGTGTGTACTTGCTGTGAGTGCAGTGCAGAGCCCACAACACCCAAAAGTCTGGCTGAGCTGTGGGGTTGTAAAACACCAGAAACAGCTTTGTATCAGCAGGTAGCAGTCAATAAACAGGGACAGCTACTGCAGGTATTTGCAGTGTGTCAGGACTATTCATTCAGCCCTGGACCTGCTCCTGGTGACCTGAGGGAACTGGTGGAAGTCATTGCTAGACCAATATCCATCATCTTTGCTAAGTCCTGGGAAATAGCAGAGGCACCTGAGGACCAGAGGAAAACAAATGTTACTCCAGTCTTCAAAAAGGGTAAGAAAGAGGATCCAGATAACTACAGACTGGTCAGCCTGGAAAGGTGATGGAATGACTTATCCTTAATGCTGTCTCTAGGCATGTCTAGGATAAGAGGGTTGTTAGGAGCAGTCAACATGGTTTTACCAAGGAGAAGTCATGTTTGACTAATCTAATAGCCTTTTATGAGGGTATAACCAGGTGGATAGAGGATGCTAGGGCAGTGGATGTGGTCTACCTCTACCTCAGTTAAGCATCTGACACCGTCTCCCACAGCATCCTCGTGGCTAAACTGAGGAAATACTGTCTAGAAGGTTGAGTAGTGAGGTGGATTGGGAGCTGGTTGAAGGGAAGAAGCCAGTGAGTGTTGATCAATGGGACAGAGTCTGGCTGGAGGCCTGTATCTAGTGGAGTCCCTCAGGGGTCAGTACTGGGACCTGTACTATTCAATGTGTTGACTGATGACCTGGATGAGGGAATAGAATGTACAGTCATCAGGTTTGCTGACGACACAAAAGTGGGAGGGGTGGCTGACACACCAGAGGTCTGTGCTGGTATTCAGCAAGACTTAGACAGGCTGAAGAGTTGGGGGTGAGATGTTTCATGAGATATAACAAGACCAAGTGTAGAGTCTTTCATCTAGGGAAGTACAACCCCAGCTACCAGTATAGGTTGGGGATGTAGTTGAGAGGGACCTGGGGGTCCTGGTGGACAGCAGGATGACCATGAGCCAGCAATGTACCCTCATGGCCAAGAAGGCCAATGGGGTGTGTTAGAAGGGGGGTGGTTAGTAGGTCAAGAGACGGCCTTCTCCCCTTCTACTCTGCCCTGGTGAGACCTCACCTGGGATATTGTGTCCAATTCTGGGCCCCTCAGCTCAAGAAGGACACAGAACTCCTCAAATGAGTCCAGCACAGGGCCACCAAGGTGATGAAGGGAGTGGAACACCATCCTTATGAGGAAAGGCTGAGGGAGCTGGGCCTCTTTAGCCTGGAGGAGACTGAGGGGTGACCTTAATAATGTTTATGAATATGTAAAGGGTGAGAGTCAGGAGGCTGGAACCAGGCTTTTTCCAGGGATGGCAGTGACAGGACAAGGGGCAGCGGGTGCAGCTGGAGCAGAGGAAGTTCCATGGGAATGTCAGGAGGAATTTTTTCCCTGTGAGGGTGCTGGAGCCCTGGACAGGCTGCCCAGAGAGGGTGTGGAGTCTTCTTCTCTGGAAACATCCAAACCCACCTGGATGTGTTCCTGTGGGATGTAGTCTAGGTGATCCTGCGCTGGCAGGGGTGTTGGGCTAGATGGTCTTTTGAGGTCCCTTCCAACTACTGACGGTCTGTGATTCTGTGACCCTCCTTGCAGAATTATGTGGAGAGCAGATTTAGGACCAGATGGGCTCTTCTGGCTGTTTCCTGCCATCCCATGGGCTATAAGATACATTGAGGAAAACGCGTGTGCAGGAGATGCTGCAGGAATCTCACTAGCAGCACCATACTCCTAGCTGTTAATTTTCTGGGATGCTCCCTTGACCCAAGTAGAGGATTACTGCAAATGGAGCTGAGATGGGATACCTAAAGCATGCTCTATGAATCCATAAGATTTTCAAGTCTAATCCCTTTATACTGTTAAGAAGTAGCCTTAAGGGAACACCCTTTTCCAACTGTTGCCTGTAATGACAAGTAAAGGGAGCTAGTACAGAGTTTGACAGCTCAGGATAGGTGCATGTGGTATGCATGTGCAAAGCACTGCATCTAGCTGGGAGGGGGACACAGTGCAAAGTCTTCTCCTGCGATGGGAAGAAGTTTGGGAGAATCCCTGTACATTAGTGATATCCCACTTTCTTGGTTTGGGGAATGTTTGGGGGGAAAAAACCCCTCTTGATTATATGTCAATCCAGATCCACTCAATATATCAGCCAAATCCCTCTGACTTTGGAGACATCTTGTAGTGCTGCTAGTTTTACTTAGGTCAAACATTTCATGAGGTTGGGAGAGAAACATTCTAGGAAGAAGATAGCCACTGACAGAAATAAGTGAGGTGTGCAGGCAAGGAGAATATGTTGTATTTTTCTCCATCCTGTCAGAAATGATTGCCTTTGCTTGGATCAATCCAAGCATACTTCATAACTTGTGCAGAGGAGTTTGTTAGATTTATTTTCTTAGCTTGCTTGTTCAAGCCTGTTATTAATCCCCTCCTCAGTTCAACTCACTGGAAGAAAACATAGCTTCTTAAAGAGTTTTTAGGCTGAAAATAAATACCTCATTAAGTTAAACATATTAACCTGAAAACAGTATTTATGTCAAATAGACTAATGAATGCCATTATGGGAAAACATGCAGGAGCTGAGGTGATGGTTTGGTACCCTTCATACCACCCATGGGCCCACATCCACACACCCACTCTGTGAGAGAGGTGAGGAAGGGGAGAACAAGGCTCAGTGTGATGCCTTTGCATGGGGTTATTTCACATGGCATGTCAGATGGTAGGCAGCTCTTGGCCAAAAGGCTATTTGGGCAGTGTGGGTACTCTTCATGCTGAGGTATCTTCCTCCAGAGTCTGGCTGCTACACACATTTCCCAGTCTCTTTGGGGTGGTAGAGGAAAATCACCTTGTCATTTGTAAATGCAGTTTTGCTGGTTTTGCCCTTCCTGAAGCATATAAACTTTCATTAACAACAATGTTTCTCAATGTTTCTCACCTTTCTCCTTGCATAGTGCTACCAAGCCCACCAACCCCACCAAGCCATGCATTCTAACATCCAAGAGCAATTGTTACCACCTGCTCTAGAGGTATGGTCCTGTCATCCTTGGAGCCATGCAGAAAATGCACAGGCTACATTTAAGCTGCCTTTATGCAAGGAAATACAGGAGAGAAATCCAAAGCTCAGCCAGGATTATCCTGCAGCACCCGTGCTAATCGGAGTACAGCAGGGAGGCATGGAGAGGAAGATGTTAGGAAGCTGGTTTCAGAGCAGGCAGAAGAGCCCTCAGGTAGTAGCCATGCCTTCTCTGGAGCTGATGTGACATGTTAATATTCCAGGCCACAGCTCCTCTGGCCCCTCTTCCCTCCCTAACACTGAGAGCTTTTCTTTCCCCAAGATCTGATTTGAATGCAGCTCAGAAAAGTCTCGTGTAATTCAGCCAAATCAAGATAGAAGTAGCCAGGAGGGGATGAAGAGAATGACAGCAACAATCTCATACTAATGAGCTATTGTCCTTAGAGGTATTTAATTGAAGTCTTCTACAAAATAGGCTTGAAACTTAATGCATTAACAAGCTTCCTATAGGAAAAACGTGAAGCTGGGAGTTGGTAAAAGGCTGTGTCCCATTTTAGCAGGGAGACAGACTGGCCATGATCCTTCCCCTGGAAGGTATGAATGACAGTCTTCACTTTCCCTTTGTGTCAGAGGGTATGACCCTATAAATTAACAGTGAAGGGAGCTCTGACACGATGTTATCAAGGTCTCCAAAAATAAGCAAGTAGCCACAAGGCACTCTGTGCTCCTTCCAAGTCTCTGATCATTCCTCTGCCACGGCAGAGCTCCTCTTGTAACAGGAAGGAGTCATTAATAAGCTTTGCTTTTCCAAGTCCCCACAATAGCAAATCGACAGAGCCACTTGTCTGAACAAGCTTGAAGCGCCTGACCTGTGTTTCATGAAAATCTGGGTAATTGGATGGTATTGGTGCCATACATGCAGAGCTCAGCCCAGCTTCACGCCTGCTGTCTCTCCTACCCTCCACAGCAGCTTCCCTCTCTTTGCTTCTGTGTTGTTCTGTCAGCAGGAGCTGTAAGCAGGCCACAGAGCTGTGAAAACCTGGCCTGAAGTCAAGGACAAATTGCTGTTGGTTTTATCAGATGAATCTGTGACCGGTGTGCCAGAGCCCAAGCCTGCCTGCCCTCTTCCAAAATGTTCTCCCCTCTGGACCATACACGGAGTAGGCTGACCACAAAGGGGGTTTGGAGCAGATGGTGGGGCTCAGACAGACCCATCTCTAGGGGCAGTGGCTATGCTTATCCCAGGCAGCATGCCAAATTTCAGCACTGTCGCCTAGTACAGAGCAGATACAGCCCATATGTATCTCCATATATCACCGTAGAGATGCCATTCATAGAATCACAGAATCACAAAATCATAGAATCATAGGGGTTGGAAGGGACCTCGAGAGATCATCAGGTCCAACCCCCCTGCCAAAGCAGGGTCCCTAGCTCATATTGCATAGATAGGCATCCAAACAGGGCTGGAATATCTCCAGAGATAGAGACCCCACACCCCCCTGGGCAGCCTGTCCCAGGACTCCCTCACCCTCATTGTGTAAAAGTTCTTCCACGTGTTGTCTGTGCTCATCACCCAGAAAGAGCCAGGGGTCATTCTCTGGCCTTTACCCCAGCTGAAAGGTTAAACTGTCCTGACTGGTGGCTGTATCTGAACAGTATCTATTACCTACCAGTTTGTGGGGGGAGAAAAAAAGAACCCAAACCCCAAGGGGTAAATACCATTCATGGCCAGTTGGGCAGCATCAGTCTAAGACATTGTGTACTGGGGGTGTCAGTAAGGTTGCAGGACACCCAAGCTGCACTGGGACTGTGTGATTGACTCACGCAGTGGTTTCAGTGGTCCAGCCCCACACCCTGGTACTCTCTGACTGGTGTTGAGATGCCATCTGATGCCAGCATTCCGCTCTGCCTTTCCACGGAGCTCACCCAAGAGACCCTCGAGCCTTCACATTCCAGCTCCTTTTGTCTGTGGGATATCCACAGGGGTGACAGGAGCTCTGTTGGCGTCAGTGTCCAGATGAGCACACACATGTTCCTCTCACTCATGACATCTCCTGTATCCAGACAGCTGAGAGCAGCCAGTCCAGCAGCCAGAGATGCTGGTGGAAGGGAAGAGAAGGAGGTTTTCTGCCACCTCTCCTGCCACTTTGCTGCAGTGTTTCCTTGGTTGCAAAAAGGCATTCACCTGAGCTGCTGAGCTGAGAGACGGACTCAGAGGAGCTGCCTGAAGTGGCAGAACATGACTTTATTACACACTGAGTTACACAACTCGTTGTAGTTAGGCAAAGTATTGCTTTCATCCCACCATGGTTTAATTTACCCCTCACTCTCTATGTGATTAGCCATTTAGTACTTGCTAATATATCTAATTTCCACAAGCTCTAGGTGATGTTTTCAAAAAAGAAAAAAAAAAAAATTGATCCTTCCATGGAAAATATTCTTTTGAGAACTGAAATAACTATCTCCAAGGCCTAACTGAATTACACTCTTATCAACTGAAGGGAAATAATCCACTTGAAACATGAAATACAAGCAGAATGAAAAGCCTTTGCAAGTTGCAGTGGAGGAAGAACACAGTATGAGTCTCAAATACCTCTGCTTTATCCATATGGAAAAACACATTTTTCTTGAATCATTCCCTTTTTCAATACATAATGAAGTTTCTCAATCGCTCACCCTTCCACCCTCCTTTTAATATAATACAAGCAAAATAATCCCTCTGTTTGCAAAAGTCCTGAGAAGGGGGTTCAGGGTGTTTGGAGCTCAGCAGGAGCACCTTCTACAGATGGTGATGAGATTTCCTCTTTGTTTTCTGGGAGAACAGTTGTATTCGCTGAATTGTGCTTTGGGGCTTAAATTAATTCTCATTATTTGGACTTTCCAGCACAGCTATGTAGATACCCTCAGCCAAGATAGTCTCAAAATACCGCCTTTCTCTGTGCTTTTGCTTTCTCCTTGTAAATAAACAAAGCCTGGAGGAAGGAATGGGTTTATAAATAAAAGCCACAGTCCACATGGATTCCCTTCTGGGAAGGTTAATTCAGGTTTCTGATTAAAGACTCTAGTTTCTGTCTCTTCCCCTCTCTCTTTCCTGCTAAAGACAATCTTTTATCCTTTGTAATGGAGCTATTGAGTACCGTCAGGTTGAATCAGTGGAACAACTCTCCTTAGAGCAAATAGAGATTGAAAGTTGGTCCAGCTAATGACTCAAGGCTGGGCAAAGATCTGCCTTGCCTATTCAGCCAGGACAAAGCCCTTCAGAAGTGAGGGCTTCCATCCACCTCTGAGCCCAGTATCCTTGTGCTCCCAGGGGGAATTGGCCAGCTGTTACCTGCCTGCTACACAACACCCTGCTGGTATGTGACACCCAGGAGGTATGGGACCCCCAGAAGCTCCACTGGTGAGCTGTTCCCATCCTGCCCCATCTCGTCACCTCATAACATTCCCATTTACCTGCTGTCATGGTTTAACCATGCAGCTGAGCACCTGGCACCTGCTTGGTCACTTCTCCCTCCCCAGTGGGAGGTAGAAGTCGTGGGTTGGGATAAGGTCAATTTACTGGGACAGCAAAGGAAGAGGGGGGAATAACAATGGGATTTAGGACAGAACGTACAGAGTGGGTGATACACAATGCAGTTTGCCCACCACCCAGAACCCAGCCCGTCCATGAGCAGTGACCCCTTCTTCCTGGCCAATTCCACCCTTTATATACTGAGATATATATATGGTATCAAATAATCCCTTTGGCCAGTTTGGGCCAGCTCTCCTGGCTTCTTGTGAAAATTAACTCTATCCCAGCCAAAAAAGCAGGACAGCTGCCTTCTCCCAGTGTCCCTGCACATAAAGCTTTACTTGCCACTTGTGACCCATTTTTTTAACTTACCTCTGGGTTTTTTTAATTATTATTGTTACATGCTATCCAGAGAAGAGCAGACCCAGAGTGGAAGGCACAAGCCATCTCCTTCCTGAGTGTTCAGGATGCCAGAATCACAGCACAGATTATACAGGTTTGGCTATCCAGACAGAGAGCAAGAGGGATAGACTGCAGTAAGCCCATCCAAGCATCAGTGTAAGCAGGCAGTAGATCTTGAATTAACAATAACTTACAATGTTTATTATGCCTAGAACAAGCAAACCAAATTCATAGATAAATGAAACTAATTAAACATGCTGCTATAAAAATTAAAGCTTTCCCTGTTTGTTCAGGCTATTTTTTTTGGTGAGGGGTTTTTTTGGGGGGTTTTTTTAATAGCTTTAGTTTTGGTTTAGGTTTTTGCTTTGTTCTTTTTCCCAGTACTGCAGCAAACAGATTTACAAACTGCTGCTGTGTTTAAAACCTGCAGCACTGGCCTAGCTTTTAACCCCACGTGTAACAAACACTATCTCTGGATTTTTAAAAGGCTCTAGAGGAGGATGTGCCAAAGACTGTGTGCACTCCAGCTGCTCTCCCAGCCAAGCCTCTTACATCAGCAAGGCATGATAGGTGCAATCGATGCGAGCCCTCTGGTACCGCACTCCGTCTTCCCTGTGACACTGCAGCAGTTGTCCTCCCGTGGGTAACACTGCGAGCCTTGCAGTCTGCAAGACCTCAGTGCCTGGTGAGGAAGGACTTGTGATCCAAACGTGAAGGGAGCACCTCTCCAGGGCTCACCATCAGGCCATGGTGGCAGCTGGCTGCGTGAAGGTTTTAAAAGCAACCGCTTAGAGAACTGAGGGGCTGCTGATGGCAGCACCTCCCTCCTGTCCAGCCAGAATTGCTGTTGGGTGTCTGAGGTGTGTGGAGGGCACAAGTTAACGGGTTTGCAGCTGTCTGCTCCTCAAGTCAACTGTCACAGAATCATAGAATCATAGAAGGGCATGGGTTGGAAGGAACCCCAAGGGTCACAGAGCTCCAAAACCCCTGCCACAGGCAGGGCCACCAACCTCCAGGTCTGGATCTACACAAGGTTGCCCAGGGCCCCATCCAACCTGGCCTTGAACACTTCCAGGCATGGGGCATCCACTACTTCTCTGGGCAGCCTGTTCCAGCACCTCATCACTGGTGACACAGCAGGGAATAAAGAGAGGGTGACCCTTACTAACACACACTCAGTACACAATGTTTTAGATTGATGCTGCCCAGTTGGATATAAATGGTATTTAACATTTGGGGTTTGGGATTTTTTTCTCCCCCCATAAGCACATACACACTTGGGGTGTTTGAAACACAGCTGCCTTATTCTGTATAAATATATAGCACATAACTAAGGAGCAGTGAGGAGATCAGAGCCGAGCCTTCTCTGAGGTAGCTTTAATGAACTGAAGAGCTCCAGTGCTCTCAAATGGCAACTGCTGGTGCACCACAAGACATCTGCTAATGAAATTTTAACAGCTGCAACAGGAATCTAAATGACAGATTTGAGGATGCACCAAATGGAACGTGAATGCATCGCATGCTTGGGACTCCACGGTCAGTGGTAATTCCTCAGAGCTTTGCTGTTGTAATGAAGAAGTGGTGTTTCAAGGCACCTGGGATTGTTAAGGAAACCTCTCAACACCAGACCCATTCGACTCACACAGAAATGGAGGAGTCTGCAGGCTGGCCCAGCACATTATGGCAGGGAGGGATGTCTGCACACACAAAGATCCTGTGTATGATTGGGATGCAAATCCAGTCAATTGCTCTGCTCCAAGGAAAAGCCACAGGATTTGGGGACGCCACAGGGACTGCTGTGCAGGGATTCTGCATGTCAGGGAAATCAGATCTCCCAGAAACACAGAACGGCTGCCTGGTGTTCACTCTCATGCACAATAAATAAATGGAAGGCACAGGGGGAGATCAGAAAAAGCTGTAAACCCATTATCTGCTAATGTTATTAATAGCGTTCCTGACAGATGCCTTTAGGCAGCAAGGAAACATTGCTAAGGGCATTCAGTACTTCAGGAGTGGGACATATTTAGGCCATTTAAAGCAATCTATTTTGGCACATCTGCTGCAGATGGTCCAGTGGAGAAGGCATTAGTCTGGCAGACTCGAGGAGTGGTTTTTGTTTGGTCTCTCTCTTATTTTTGTGATACATGACCTTGGGTTAGTCCTCAGGGTGATACCTATCCTAGTTTTGGCATGGATACCATTAACTTTCTTCCTAGCAGCAGCTATAGTGCTGTGTTTTGGATTTGGCATGAGAACAATGTTGATAACACACTGATGTTTTAGGTGTTGTCAAGCAGTCAAGGGTTTTTCAGCTTCTCACACTGCCCTGACAACATGAAGGTGGAGAGCACCTAGGAAGCTGGGAGGAGACACAGTCAAGACAGCTGACCAAAACTGGCTAAGCTCTTCCATACCATTTGGCATCATGCTCCTTATAGAACTGGGAGTGGACTGGGAGGCGGTGCAGCTCAGGAACCATCTGAGCATCAGTTCTGGGTCATGGGCAATAGTGCTGTGCATCACTTGTTTTGTATATTCTTTCTTCATCATCATCATCACCTTCTTTTTCTGTCCAGTTAAACTGTCTCTATCTCAGGTCACAAGTTTTATCTTTTCCTTTTAGATTCTCTGCCCCAACCCACTGAGGGGCCAGTGAACAAACAGCTGTGTTGTTTTAGCTGCCAACCAGGTTAAACCACCACAGCACCTCAACTCTGAACTGGGGAGAAAGATGCTCACCAGCATTTATTAACTCTTCAATATCTGTCATCGAGATATTGTTAATGAATGTCACTGTGATAAATTCAACCCACAACCTATGTCTGTTTTTCACAATTCTGTCCTTAGAGACTGGAGCTGACAAGGAATTAGATGCTGAAGATATTAAGGCTGACTCAGGGCTCTCTGCACCGTGCTCTGTTCTATGATTTGCCTTGTTCCTGAAGGCACGAATAAAATTCCCAAACATTAGGAAGCCAATCCAGCTGTGCTGAGAGCAGAGACCTGGCTCAGCACCGCTGCCAAAACACTGATGGGCTTCCAGTAGCTGTTGTGCCTGCCTCTGGTGCACACTGCCGTGGTAGAAAGGGTTGATCTCCACAGCTTCCTGGACTTCTCAGCTCCTCCGTAGATTACAGTTCCCATCCTCATAGGGATGGAAGGAACATGTAAGGTACCTCCTGTGCACCTTGACCCAGCTGCAGGGAAAGTTAGGACCAGCATGCAGACACTGACCGAACCTGGGTGGTCACAAACCTTTCACTGCCCTGAGTACTGTGAGAGAGCAACAGGGTTGTGCATCCATCAACCGACTGATAGTCCATCCATCAACACCTTCGGGGCTTCTGAAAGTAACACGCCTTCTCTCTCACAAGTGTGTAATGAGAACTTGCCAGAATGGATATGCTACTCCTCAGGTTTAGACTGGAGTTCATGTTTTAATTAACAGTATAGGAAGCTGAACGTGGTGGGATTTAATGCTCAGCTCCACATAGCCACTTGTGGTTTGCTTTCCTACTGAATTTCTCCCTGTATTTCATGTAACCAACATGAAGCAGTTTTACCTCCTTTCCAATTTTCAGTCCAAAGATCTGGAAGAACTGAGAATGACATCACTTCTGCAAGTAGAAAGTGTAATCCTGGAGCAAAAGGTGGTCAGAACATTTCTTGACGATGGTGTCAGAGACAGCCATTACAGCTTGAGCTGGAACTGATTGCTTATCCATTATAGATATGAAGTGCCCCATAGATCTTCGTAGGGAATTCTCCTTAGGCATATCCTACACTGCAAACAAGCCATGCACTTCCCAGTGACCAGTATTTTCTCTCTCAGAGGGTTCCAGGGGTTGTGACAGCAACAGATGCTGCAAATTGGATTTGTAGGGAGTAATGGATGTATGGCCCCAGAAAAGGACACTAGGAAATGCACAGATCAGTGGAGGCTTCAGAGAGGGAATGGAAAATGGCAAGACTGGAAGAACTAGAGAGAGGGAGAGCGCAACTGGTAGGGCTGTGTGCTGTGGGAGCATTGCCTACCCTCCTGTGTGGAAGGTGAGAGAAAAAGCAAGACAACCCTGCTAGACATGGATGGAGGATCACCATCCTCAGAGATACTGCTGGATAAAGAATGAAATTTCTAGAAAATGAGTCCTTATTGATTGACTATAGGTTCCCTGGGCAACCTTGTGGAGATCCAGGCCTGGAGGTTGGTGGCCCAGCCTGTGGCAAGGGGTTTGGAGCTCTGTAACCCTTGGGGTCCCTTCCAACCCATGCCATTCTATGATTCTATGACTAGGTACTGAGAAACTAGGACAGCAGTATGTCTTTTAGCAGGAAATCACAGCTTTTCCTTGCCCTTGGGTGATCTGTAAGCAGGAGCATGGTGAAGATGGATCCTTCGCTCAAGCTTTGGTCCCTCGTGCTCACAGCTGGTCCATGACTCTGTCACACCAACCAGGGGAGTGATGAGTTGGGAATTGAACATGTGTTGATCCTTCAGGCAACCTCAGTCATCTTCTAGAGCCCAGACTCAAAATAACAGTTTTGAAGTCCCATCTGAAGACTTGTGAGTTAATTTGGTGCTTTCCCTGTAAAGGAATTTCAGGGGGAAAAACACCCAACAGATGCAGAGGTTCTCAGGCACCTGCTGGAAACACAGCCCATGTTCTCACACGATCTGAGGTGCCAGAGAGAATGAATTATTGCTCAAAATGCATTAAGCCTTTCACGTTTCAACTGGTTGTGTGGTGGGACTCACTGGTGCTGCTGATTGAAATTCCTGTAACCATATTAGGGGAGGATGTGGGTGCCAGACACATGATCGTCCATATGCCCAGCTAAATCTACTCAGAATTGATTAAGTTACGCTGAAGGAGACCCAGAAATCAATCTGTTCAGGCTTGCTTGACACACTGGAGGTGACACAATTCTATTTTCATCACTCTCTCTCATGCGAGCTAGATGGGCATATTGCATCTCACATGTCTTCTCCCCAGGTAACTATATTTGCAAAGATAATAAGCTGTCATAGTAATAATAGCAAAATACTTCTCACCAATCACGTGCCTTTCTGGGGCATCTCAGGCAGCTTAGACTTTTCAGCCAAATAATAGTGAAATCAAAGCAGGGAGCAGTTTTTGTTGGGAAATAAATATAACTCTATAGCTGATGGTTCACTCCCATTAGTAGGTTGTCTAGAGTGGGGTTTAAAGCATTCAAATAGTTGGTTTTTACAGTGCTGAGCAATAAAGGATCTTGACTCAGGACTGTGTTTCTGGGATTTGCTGAAATGATGTAATAATTATTCCAAGCTAGGTTGATGTAGCACTTTTAGATATAATGCATTATCCAGCATCATGTTTTAAACTGGTCACACTGAAGCTTAAATTTTATCTCAACCATGCAGAAAAAAATGTCACTTATAGTGAGGTAGCTCTTCTGTTCCAGAAACAATATTTTAAGTCCTATTCCAGGCGAAGCCTGCATAGATAAGAAGCTGATTCTTGATAAAAGAGTTCTACTGTATGTGACCTAATTAATTTTGCAAAAGGTTATTCCTGTTGTAGCAGAAAAGAGACTCTCATTCCTTTACAGACTAAGTCCAAGAAAATCAGTGACAGTTCACCTGGAAACTGGAACTCGAGGACAGATCTTCATCAGCACCAAGTCAGCTCTCTGGAGTACGTCTGCTGACTCCAGCTAAGGAGTCTTGTCAGTGCCCTGCTTGTCTCCTGCTGTGTATTAACACCACGTGTGTGAGAGCAGCTCTGCAGAGACTGGATGATTTTTTTAGCAAGGCTATACAACAGTAAAAACCTGAGAGAATGACTAGAAACTCAACTTGCCCCTTCCTTTGTCTCTCAGCACACAGCTTTCCCTTCCAGGCAGTAACTAAGATTAATTCTGTGAAGCATTATCTTTCTAATATATCTCTCAGTACAAAGTTTTCTTCATCTGGATTTGAATTAATTAAATTGTGGTTTTGTTTCAGTCATGAATTCTCTGGATTTGCAGCCTGTGAAGATCTCTATTATCTTTGCCTCCACATCCCTATTTCCACTGCATTTAAAAGACAAAGAAATCAGCTGACATATTGCCATGGTTTTCTGTTTTTTAAACTGCTTCTGTAAGCTGGGAATCATCAAGTTTCTTACTTACCCATGTAGTAAATATGTAGCATGTGGTTTCACACAGAATCACAGAATCACAAGGTTGGAAAAGACCTTGAAGATCATCAAGTCCAACCATTCCCATCCTAAGCCAAACCAGATCCCTGAGCACCTCATCTACCCTTTTTAAACACACCCAGGGAAGGTGACTCAGCCCCTCCCTGGGCAGCCTGTGCCACAGCCCCACAACTCTTTCAGTCAAAAATTTTTTCCTAATACCTGCTCTGCCCCTGCCCTGGGGCAGCTTGAGCCCATTGCCCCTTGTCCCATCTCCTGTCCCCTGGCTGAAGAGACCATCGCCCACCTCTCTGCACCCTCCTGGCAGGGCAGGGGAGGTGGGGAGAAGGTCTCCCCTCAGCCTCCTCTTCTCCAGGCTGAACACCCCCAGCTCTCTCAGCTGCTCCTCAGAGCATTTGCCCTCAGCCCCTTCCCCAGCCTGGTTGCCCTTCTCTGGACTCGCTCCAGGACCTCAATGTCCTTCTTATGGTGAGGAGCCCAGAACTGGACCCAGCACTCGAGGTGCAGCCTCCCCAGTGCCCAGTCCAGGGGCACAATCCTCTCCCCAGACCTACTGGCCACACTATTTCTGGCACAAGCCAGGATGCCATTGGCTTTCCTGGCCACCTGGGCACACTGCTGGCTCCTGTTCAGCCTGCAGCCACCCGACACCCCCAGGTCCTTCTCTGCCTGACAGCTCTCCAGCCAGTCTCCCCCAGCCTGTAGCTCTGCAGGGGGTTGTTCTGTCCCATGTGCAGCACTCTGCACTTGGCCTTGTTAAACCTCTTCCCATTGGTCTCAGCCCATCGGTCCAGTCTGATCAGATCCCTCTGAAGAGCCTGCTGCTAACAAAGGTTTGCAAGGTGGTAGAGTTGTCCTCCATGTGTTTTCTAGCTGTTCTGACTTCATTTGTTGAATTACCCAGTAATTCATTACAAATAAATTTCATTGGGCTTTTTGCCAATATTTTTCATCAAAAATGACATGAAGACAAATACTGTCATTATTTGTCCAGCTGTGCAGCTACATTTATATTCTCTGCAGGACTGAACCCATTATTGGAGCTAAATAACACTGATAATAGGAGGGATATCTCTCCACTACAGTGCATCTAGTGTCAACACATGCACCTAAGCAATATCAAAACCTTCTGTGTTGATTTAGTAACCCTCCACACCCACTTTGTTCAGATGTAGACTTGCTCTATCATCTTCCAATTGAGTGTTTTTTCAACAAAAAAAAACCAGCCAGGTTGGTTTTTTTTTTTTAAAGCAAAATGTTTCACAACAGCATGCTGAATTTGATGAATTCATATTTCAGGATGGGAAAAGAAATACTCAGGCTGTTTCAATAATACATAAATATCCTGTTCCCAGATTGTCAAAACAAAACATCTTTATTTGTATTTCAAGTGACTTTTTGTTTAGAAGGATTGCTGGTTTACAATATAAATATTCCTTTAAAAATATGTAACCAGCTTGGAACTTTCCTCTTCCATAAAACAGAAATATCTTCATTATCCCCAAATGCCTTTTTTAACACACACAGGACTGGCATTTACATTTTAACTTTTACAGCATTGAGTAGCAGAGAACAAACTTGCTGGGAAGCAGAATACATGATTCCTGCCCATTTCTTGCAGTTTGTGGGAGGTGCCTGCAGATGCTGTAGCAAACACAAGCAAGAGTGTTAACACATCCACTTTGCCAGTGCTTTTTCTCTCCCAGCAAGAGGAGCTGCTGTTGCCTTGCAGCAGTGGGTACTCCAGGGAGGGTAAAAGGGGCTGACCATAAGCTCCTCCAGTACACTCAACCCACCTTGACTACTCTGGTCCTGCACTGAGACAGAGATGAGAAAGGCACAAGACGCTGCAGCATCCTTTGTGGTCCTCTGTAGCATGAGACTGTGCAGGAACCTCTCCAGCTTCTACTATAATTGACTCCTCTAATTTACAGCTCTGCTTGTTGTGCTCCTTCTCAGCACCAGCAAGCAGGAAAAAGAGCTGTAAATCAGTGAAGGGCAAGGATGCTGCTCTGCCAGCCCTAGTCAGGGACTGCTCCCACACCCTAACTAGGGAGCAGGTAAGTTCCTGTGCAAGTATCTTCAGGTAGGGAATTTGGAAAAGTTCACGAGGCAATGGAGAATTTATAATACATGTAATCCTCCACCTTCCTTCTGAACTCTTAATGGATCTGCCCTCCCTGCTCCCCACAAGCACATCCCCCTCCCTGGATGCGTGTGAGTCTCAGGACAAGACATCCCAGCTCCTGCTTGTTTACATGTGGCTGGAGCTGCCTGCCTTGGCTCTGATTCAACCAGCCTCTGAGATTAGACTGAGATTAAATATTTTGTGTGTGTTTTAAAGGGGAAAGATTAATTGAACTTTATTATAGGTTTAATGCTTCGGTCTCAATTTGCATTTTAAAAGGTGTGATCTCATCCACTTGCAGAATACCGCTTTTCGTGTTTACCGCTTAGAATTGATTCCATGTTTGATAGGTTATAATTAAAGTAGGCACATTAAGGATTTAATAGTGCTTCTTATTGTTAAGGAGGATTAAAGGGGTGTTAGAATTCATACTTCAAATTAATGACTTTGGTTAAACGAGGGCACGAGGGTGTCCTCTGATGCTGACTCTTATTCTGACCTTGGGAATGTCACCTGCTCCCAGGACCTGTTCTTAATAAACTAAAGCTCTCCTCTAGCTAAGTGTATCTCACAGATTTGGGTTTAACTCCTTTGTATCTTGCTCAGTTCTCTCCATAAAAACTGGTGACTAGGAGATTCCTGCTACTTTTCCAGTAGTTTGGCAGGATGGAGCCCAGAGTCCCAGGTTTTGTAAGGATAAATAACTTTGCATTTCTTGTGTTGCTCCTGTTTGAAGAAATCTGCCCCCCCTGGAACAGAGCACACATTTCTTTCTAAAAGTCCTTGATTCATATTAACCTGCAAGTTGCAAATCTATTTCAAGTGCAGGACAGAGATCTGGGATTTAGGGTCAATGTGCTGGAGATTTCTTGGAGTTTTATCTCAGTAAATCTAAGGCCGTCGTCTGACTTGAGCAGCAGTGATGGGAAAGAGTTTGTTTATGTGTTGGAGCATCATGTATGTGCAACTTTCATTAAAATAGGAGAAAATTCAACTTTGCTCCTTTAAAAGACAGTTCCAGTGAAAAATGAAATACTTTCTCATTCAGTGAGTTCTGGTACATGCTGTGTTTTCTGCAGGATTTATCCAGAAATGGCAGATCTTCAGCTGTGATGTGGCACTAACACCACAAAGGGGGAAATCCAGCCTAACACTGAAATCACAGAGAGGGGATATTTTAGATCAGTTCAACAAAAAGCAGCGAAATCTTTCAGCTTGAAATATGTCAACCTGTTTCTCTTCATTTAAAAATGTCTCATTGAAACACTTCTGGAGTTTAAGTTCAATAACAAACATTTGCTTTCCATCACAGTTTGGGATGAAAAAAAAAGTACTGAAACATGGGGACTTGCCATGGAATGCTAATCCCAGATTTTGCTCAGCTTTAACCATATGGCTTCTGCTTCATACTCAGAGAATTTGAATTGGGAAAGGAGGGAGCAACGAATTAGGAACAGCTACTCCATAGAGGGAATAGTAAATTCTCTTCTTTCCCCTGTTATTTTCTTGCAGATCCAGAAGTGAAGAGGGAATGGTGATGGAACAGGGCAGCACGGTGTGGAGCCACGGGCAGGTTTTCTGCACATCAGGTTCTATGGCAAAATGAAAATCCAGCCTGGTAGAAACAGTGCCTGAGTCAGCTTTTCAGAATTCAGACGAACATCTGTAGCTGTGAGTCACTGTTGTTTAGGCTGGGGTAAATCAGGCATCATTTTTTTGAAATCCATTTTGCATCATAGGTACAAATCAGAGCTGTCCCCTGGGAAGATCTCTGCTGATTCACACCAAGGACTTGTTCAGGCCAAGAGCTGGAGCTGGGAACTCAGCTGGGGGCAAAGTGTGGGAGATGGAGTGGGTTTTGCTGTTGCTGGTCAAGCTGCCCCAGTTCATAGGGGCCAATTATGCACCTTTGAGGCAATTCCCTGAAAAGGGGAAATCTTTGCTGATGTAGAAGTGGTACCCTACACCTAGTCTAAGATGTGCTTTGGGTCAAAAAACCCCATGTAATTAAGTCAGATCATCTCACTGGCAAAATGCAGATTACCAGTGCTCTTGCTCCTGGACCAGTATCTCCCTTGCACATGCAGACTACTCTGTCAGCTCCAATAAATTGGTGCAGACGCATGGGAGTTGTTTGAGTGATGCAGATTTACATCAGCTGAAGACTGTCATCGTCTGACATCCTTCTTTTTTTCCTTTGAGGGCCATAGGCTGGATGACCGTCTGTTACTGTCTGCCATTAAATTATTCATCTCCAATAAGGGTCGAATTAAAATTTCATAAGGCAGTTGTATAATATTGGAATCTGGGCTAATAGCAGAGAATGCATTTGCTGAGATTTGTGAAGGATGTAGCATGATCCTTCATCTGTAAGCTGTCTTGTTAATTGTACTGATAATTTTGCCATGATCATCTAGTTTGCAGAGCTAAACTTTTTATCTCTACCTATGAAAAAAACCAGTTGAGGGCTATAGGATTTGTCCATGATTTAGTCACAACCTGAGCTATTTGTCACTAATTGCAAGTGTTCAAGTGGGCAAAGAGTGTTATTACAGGTTTTTGTGAAGAATGCACCATACCCACAGACATTAAAAGCAGAATGCTAAGTATAGTTATTAATTAATAACTTATAAACTTCTGCTACAATTAATTTTTAAAATATATTTGCCCAGTTTTACCACTGCTGAATGTAAATATGTCTCTTAGGCAGAGCTGCTTAACTTTAATTTTGTACCTAATATACCTTTAGCATTTATTCAAAGTGCAGTCATTATTAACTTTAAGATGAAGTATGCTCTTGGAATTGCAAAGAAAGAAATCCATTTCACCTGTCTGCACAGGCTCTCCCAGCTGACTTCATGCAGATGCAGGGTAGACACGTCTGGAGGAGCCTGAAGAAGGCAACTGCCACCTGGCCAAGAGCATCGCTTTCCAATAGATGTGAAGTGATGCTTCGAAGGATCCACGTGCTGGGGCAGAAGCTGGGTTCAACACATGCAGGCAGGAGCTGCTGGCTGCCACAGGTCCCCACTTCTCCCTGCCCTCCAGGAATGTTTGGGCTGTGTCTTGCTGATAGAGGAAAACCTAGCAGTGCATTCTGGACCCAGCAATCACAAGGTGCCTCTTTGCCTCCTGGAAACAAACTCTTTTTGATCCTTTTTATGCCCTAAGCCATGCCAGAGCATCTCCACCTTTTAATGAATTCCACCATTTTCTTTCCAGGTATTCCACCTCTTAGTTGCCAGCAAGAGAGCCCTACAGCAGTGTGATCCATTCCTAGTGCCAGCTCTACAGCCTTACAGCCAGAATTGGCAAGCCACAGCAAATACCTAGCAGTAGCATAAAACTGTTGAGTCTGCAGTTCTCTTGGACTGCTGTTCGTGAAGAGAGGGAAAAGAGCAGCTCAGGTGCTATTTCACTGCCCTGTAGATTCATGACTTAATATGTAGGATCATGAAATGGAGTAGTAGTGGACTCCTAGGAAAGGCTGTGCAATAATGGGGGGAGTTGTAACCTCGTCTTCTGATAGAAAGATAGCATTGAACGGGAAACTGAGCTCTAGGACCCATGCCATAAAGGTCTGCTCCTCTGCTGTATCAATTAACATGGTTCCAGCCTTCATAAAGGAGATTTAGTTCAGATTCAGCCTGCGCTGGGAATTTTTGGGCAGCTTTTCTTTTCATCTAATAATTTCCCCTCCCCCTCCCCACCCTGTTTGACTGTGTCTCTCAAATCCAACCAGTTCCTGTTCAGTGAGGGGACCATTTCTCCAGCACAAAGCTGAGGCTGCCTTAATCCCAGGGAAGCCGGTGATGAGAGGCTGGAAGGAGCCAACAGAGCTTTGTTGGCAATGAGAGTAAAGAACCGGCTTAGTCAGCCTCTTCAGTGATTTACCCTCCCCCCGCCAGCTATTAGCTGCACCTCAGACTCAAAGAATGAGATTTTTCTAATGAAATTTTAGATGACAAAGAGCTGGGAGCCTGATTCTGAGCTGGACACCTCTGCATTACTGCCAGTGGGGACAAAAGAGCACCTCCAGGAGTAATTTATGTGGCCTGCTATAGGTACCTGTCCCAGGATGAGATCAGTGTCCTACTGGATGTGTCTGTTCCCCTCCACCATCTACAGGGGGAAGCTGGGGACACTAGCTCTATTATAAACACCTTCATTTTACCCAGCTCTGTTGGGCCAGGCTATAAACAGCTGAACTGTTCAGGGCATCTCTTGGAGGAAGAAGCTGTGTGCTTCAGCAAGACTGAAACCACTCCTGTCACAGCAGTGACAGCTTGTGTTCCCAGGGAGATATCAGCCAGGTTCCCCCCCTTCCCATGCAAAATACCTTAGCTTGTGCTAAGCCAATTCCTACATACCTGAGAGTCTGCCTTATGATGATGAACTGCAGTCTGAACCTGAGCTTGAGAGAGCTTGTAGAGCCACAGAGGGCCCAGAAGACCTGTGACAGGTACAGCACCCTCATGCTGTGCTCTGCACTGGAGTTCAGCAGCGAAAACAAGCACACACGAGCAAAAAAGAGCTGAGAGGTACAAGGAGCTGGGAAGTACACACAGCATCAGGTTATTCTACAGTGATATTTTTGTTCATTAACTCTGTGATCTTTCCACATGCTGCCATCTGTAGAAAGCACACATTGTACATATGGGAATTTTATTCATGCTGTCAGGGGAGCTGGATTATTTCCAATTATATCAGTTCCTTCCCTTCAATATTGAGGGGGAAAAAATGGCTTTCTGTAGTATGTTCTTGCTGGAGTTTCAAAGTGATATTCCTTTCCCTGTTGTTTATCTGCATTTTTGTTTCATAAACATTGTTTTTCATCACTCTTATGTTCCCCGTTGCTTCTATCCTGATTCGCACCATTTACTTCCTTGCTGGAGCTGGTGTCATCAATAGACCTGGTCAAATAAAAATAAAACCAATTTGGGAGAGAACATCAGGCCAGACTCTGCTGGTGTAAATCAGGGCTGAGGCAGCCTGGGGATGTGTGCCAGCGCAGAGCCTGGCACAGTCTGGCTTTGTTAGACTTAGGTTACCCACTATTCTCAGGAATTTAAAAGACCCCAGAGACTCTCTGTCCAGATATAAGAATGAAATGACCATGTGTTTCAGAAGGAACTGTTATTCATCCACCATTGCATCAACTGGGAAGTTTGTGGTTCAGTAGTGACCACGCTCCACGCTTAAACTGTTTCAGGCACGTAGAAAAGGAGCCATGGAAACACCAGGAGATCCGAGGGTGAACCTTGTGAGGGGTGTGTAGTCTGCAAGAACTTCCCCAACTTGAAAATCCAAACAATGATGGGATTGGATCCTTCAGGGCCCCTGTCCTGGTTCTGGCCAAGCCAGAGTTGACATCCCCAGTCAGCCAACACAGGAGAGCTGAGTCAGCCCAGGTGAGCTGAGTCAGCCCAGGTGAGCTGAGTTAGCCAGAGCTGTTTTCCACACCACCTGACACCACTTCCCTATAAAAGCAGCTGGTGGGGAAGGGGAGGGGCTGTTTGCCTCCAGGATGATCTGAGAGTGGCTGGGATGTCAGGTAGGTCAGTTCTTACTGTAATCATCGGGTCAGTAAGGC
>VZTU01030471.1:0-79643 GCA_013400835.1 Zapornia atra
TCTGTGATTCTGTGAAATACAGTGGTGGCTAAGAAATATCTAAAGGTGTCATAGAATTATTCTTGTATCATCTGATTCCTTCATATCTGTATTTGATTGATAAAATGTCATGTATTTTTTTAATTTGCAAAATTTTTTTTTGGAGAACAGTAAGGTATTCCCATAAACTGTAATAAAGATATTAATAATAAAAAAAAAAAAAAAAAGGAAAGAAGAAAGGGTGATTTCATGAACAGAATGGTTAGAAACATCAACAACATTCAGTTCCAGATCATACTCTGTCACTGATTTCTTAACGTCTCCTCTGGAAAAAAGTTCAGAGAAAAGTTTTCTTATTTGTATTTTAATTCACACTACCTATGTGTCCTTGTTGCTTATACCCAAAGGAAATTCCTCAATGCAAATTAAGTGAAACAGGACTTTGCATCTGTCACCTTCCTTCTCCACTTCAAGGAAGAAGAGCAGACAACAATTCTCTTTTATACCAGCCTTCCAGCCATGGAAAGTCCTTCTAGGGGGCAATAAGCATAAGACCTATTCTAACATACAACTTGTCCATGACTGACCATGTGAATTAGTGTGCTGCAACCATCTCCCTGATGTCTTCCCCAATATTGCTGCAGACAGTTCTTGCTGAAGATGCAAACATAGCTCTCTGAATTTATTCCTTAATTACCTACCTGTAATAAGCAAGTTTTATTACAGACAGTAATATTTCCTTTCTTCCATCCTATCTATCTAGCTGATAAACTCATAGAGCAGGAAGAGTTTCCATCTTCAAATATTCAAGGGCAAGATGCTCAGGCACTGATATAATTGAATTAAAGCCCCAGTGGAGTTATACTGATTTATCTGAGCTGGTGTTTTTTCCTTTAATATTTTAAAGGAACACATACTGTTCCTGCTAGATCTCTGATCCTAAAGTGAGGAAGAAATCAGTTCTGCCCTGAAACAGATTTACAAAGTACTGTCATCATGTCAGACAAGCAGCTTGTTGAAAACTGTACCACTGTCCATGCCTTTGGTGTGTCTTCTGCAGTCAGCTTGCACCTCCTCACCTTGTTGTTTTCCATTAGATTCTGAAAAAGTAATAACTGTCAGGACAATCGTGCAGTTACTAGACACTGTCAGTTGCTATGCCTTTCCCTTACCCTGTTATCCTTCTGGAGCAAGAGTACTGTATATATATATTGGAGACTTAGATTAATCTCTCTATTAGAGTCATTGTTTGGCTGTGAACTGTATTACCTGAAAGTAATTGAAACTTAGAGAAAGTTGTGGTTGTGAATACAGGAGAACGCTAATGAGCTGCAGCTCCTTCTTGATCCATAAGCTCCCAGAAATGTTATTCTTGTTGAGAGATAAGCTCACATTCAGATTAGGTTTTATTGGAGATATGATTGGTGTTTGATTACTGGAAATAAATGGTTTATCTAAAATGAGAAGTGACCCTTGTATTAGCTTAAAGCCCAAACTGAATCCATTTTCAATTATGGAAAAATTTGGTTCATGTGTGCATTTGTCTTTTTGTTATTTACCCATACATGAAAATACCAACAGATCAAAATAAAGACTCTTCTCAACAATTTAGTTTAAAGAACAGAAGAATTAAGAAGTCACAAATATCAAGGAAAAAAGGGATCAAAATTTCAAGGCCAGCAACATTTCAAATTCTGGTAAACAAAGTGTAGAGGTACTCAGTAAATGAATTTCTATTGTATTTTGGTTCATTTTGACAAAATGAATTATTTTCATGAGATTTTTCAGTAGGATTTGTTTACCAAGGTTCAGACAAAGTCAATTTCTCATCAGGTAGAACTCTAAAATCCTGGATGCTTATCTAAATTCAGTTAAGCACTGAGAGGGTCACCTACTGCAAATTGAACACAAAACCTTTTAAAAAAAAAGAAGTCAATGAAATGTTCAAACAGGTCAGCTGCTCCATTTGAACCTACTTGAACCAGAGGGTAGACATGATGACCTCCAGAGGTCCCTTCCAACATCAACAATTCTGTGATTCTATGGTTTTTTTGTGGGTTTTTTTAAATGCTAGTGTCCTAAGCACACCCTTGTCATTAAAAAAGTGAAAGAGTTTCTCTCTTTTATTCAGATATTGTCTCTGAAAAGTCAAGACTGTAATTCAGCTATCTGGCACTTTCACTGGTGATGCGTTACTGTGTTTCATGATTTTGAAGGTTAAGCTGGTATCTGCATTTATGTGTTTCTAATTTTGTGCACAAACCCCCTAATTTTATTTGTCAAAACACTTATGGAGTGTCAAGGTGCCTACTTAATGTTCAGGTTACAGGACATCAGAACTATAGAGTAGCCTTGAAGTTGCTGAAGCTGCTTGTCACATCTCTTCTTTGAATGAAACTCCATGGACAGCACCAGCTCTAATGCCACTCATCTCCCAACAGCCTTCCCAGGTGGTGTCACTGGTGTGTGGGCTGGCACCCCAGCTTCTGGTAGTATTGGCAGTCATTGGTAATTCAGAAGGACTTCAGAGACCAAAGCTTTGGTGGGAGGTTAATATGTTTCCTAATAAATAACAAAACACACTCCCATCTCCTCTTTTTTTAGCATGTTTCAATCATTTCAGGCTTCAGCCCTAGAATTTCCGTGTCCAGAAACCTCTCACCCTGGCAAACCCAGCTACTCATTTAGGGTCACTGTGTGTATTCACCAGTAGAGTTGAGGAAATGTCCAAGGAATGGCAGTGATGAATACCTGAAGACTTGGACTTGCATTATCCCACAGCTTGGGTCTAAAATTGATATGTGTACATTGTTAGCGGGGAGACACAGACACAAATCAACGTCTTCAATTGGTTCTTCTACCATATGTCTCAAAAGCCAAACCTCAGTGGACAAAACAGATTTTAGAGGGAGCTAATCAGGCATGAAACAAGGTGCAGTGGGTGTCATTGATAAGTGTAATATAAAAATTTTCACTGGTGCGATACAGGCAACTGGAACACATAATCTGGATATTAAGTACACTTCTCCATGAGTATCAATTAGAATAGTGTGTCCTACCCCACTCTCACACCTGATCTTATCAACAGTATAGAGATAGGCCCTGCAAGCATTGATGAGTGTATTCATTCTTGTCTCATTTGTATACTAAAGTGTCTCAGTTCCCTTGTATGATAGTACCAGTTGCAACTGTGCATCTTTCCACTGTTAGAGAGCTGTTGACATTTTCTAATTGAAACAAAAGCAAATAAGCAGAAAGATTTCAGCAACCAAAACATTACCAGCAAGTGTGAAAGAGCCCATCTTGCATTGCTTTGAAGAGAAACAGTGACTTCCGTAGGATCATTTAGATGACACCTACCTGAACTGTGCTGTTAAACAGTTTCTGGAGTTTGTGTCTATGGATTTTATTATAACTGACAGCCTCTACTGCTCCTACTAAGTTCTTGTCTTAAGAGTTCCCTGAAACTGTCATATATGAAAAAAATGCTTCTTATCTTAAACCAGAGGGAAAAGCAGGGGTGGGAGCAGGGATTATGGGCCTAGCTCAAACAAGTGGACACAAGGAAGAAACAAAAATATTTCTATTTTGTAATGAGGCTGACCTAACTTTAACTTCAGTGTATTTTTTTCCTGATAAATTATTCAAAGTAGAAAAGCATATAAATATTTATGTGCAGAGTCTAATACACAAGCACACACACTATATATGTCTATAGATGCAGTTGTATCTACACACAGACATACTTGAAGGGCAGGGGTGAGTGAATTGAGGTATGAGGTATGAAGTCTGACTTACCACTTCTTTATTTCAGTGTTATACTGATGTAATATGATTTATTTTCATGCAGGCATACCCATATAAAAGCAGATTAACATAGAAAACTTCTATGTTATAGATATAGGGAAAAGACCACAGCAGTAGTAACATTCACTTTTGGAATCTAAATAGGTAGTAAAGGGTTTGGAGCACAAATCTTATGAGGAGCAGCTGAGGGAACTGGAGTATTTTAACCTGGAGAAGCAAAGGCTGAGGGGAGACCTTATCACTCTCTACAACTAACTGAAAGAATGTTGCAGTGAGGTGGCAGTTGGTCTCATCGCCCAAGTAACTAGTAATAGGACAAGAGGAAATGGCCTCAGGTAGTGCCAGGGGAGATTTAGATTGGATATTAGGAAAAAATTCTTCACTGAAAGAGTGGTCAGGCATTGGAAGACTGCCCAGACAGGTGGTGGAGTTACCATCCCTGGAGCGGTTCAAAAAACAGACATGGTATCCAGGACATAATTTAGTTGACACAGTGTTACTGGACAGACAGTGGACTTGATTATCTTAATGGTCTTTTCCAACCTGAATGATTCAATGATTCAATGGTTCTATGATATCGGTCCCACTGCTTTTCTAGGAATTTGACATCGTGATTTCCTTGAGAGCACTCATGGCACTGACAGGTACTCACAACACATGGCAGAGCAGCAGTTACTGCTAGGAGGTAAGAGTCACTGTATCTAATGATGTAATACTGTAGACCATGAGATCAGCAGACACTCATTTCCAGTATGGCATCTGATAAAAGACATTTCAGGTGTTAAAGGTCGGAAAAAGGAATCTGCATTTCTCTGTATCAGCAAGTTGAGACAGGAAGAACTTCTTTGGAAGCCACAGGAGTTTCCCCTTCTCTGAATATACCCTAACATTTACACGGCTGAAAACTACAGAGCTTAACAGCAAAGAATTTTAATCAAACTGCTTAATCCGGGTAAGTGCTGGAAAAGAAACTGCAGTAATAGAATTAGAGAATAGAATGGTTGCCAGGAAAATGAAAATAGGTTTTAAAATGAGAAACACTAGGTGTAAAAAAAACAGCTTTGGAGGGAACTATGTTACATTGGCCAGCCCTCCCTTGCGGGATTTTAGCAATTCAATTAGAAGTCTTTACAGGTTTAGCAGCAGATTGTTGAAAATACACCTCCATCCTACAGTGCCTGCTGTTGACACATAATATCTGGTTCTGTATAATCAGGGTTTCTCTGTGGCTCAGGGGGCAAGTGAGCCTGAGGCTCTCACATCTGCTGAAGAGCTCTCGAGGTTTTAGAAGTAGAGCAAGGATAAGCCATGGAGAGTAGTGATGAGCACCAGCATCTAGTCCCATTATGGGAGAAGAGAAGGAAAATGAGCATGCATGGGAATTAGAACTAGGGGGACTTCCTCCCAAAGGAGAAGCAGTCTCCTCAGGGCACACTGTTGAGTTTCTGGAGTAAAGAAGTTTCAGTGTTGCTTTTTTAGCCTTTGAAATATGCTGCATGGAACTGAGGGGAGGCTGTCAAGGAGGCAATGGAGGAAGCTGGGGCTTGGGAATGAAGCTGTTGTCTAATCCAACAGATGGTCAACATGCAATTTTTTTTACTCAAACAAATTCCCACAGAGAAGAATTCAACTTGACTTTGAATCATAATAAAAAAGTGTTATGAATTCAACTCTGATTTGGGGCCGGGGAAGGGGTATCACTGGTCTCTCAAGTATATGGAGCTTTTATCTGTGTTATAACTGTCATTTCTCAAGAGGCAAAGCATTCACAGATATGTTTGTTTTTCACATAGAAACACCAGGACTTGAACTATGAGAGACTATGAGGCACACCTCTCCATTTCTGTTTACTATTATTTTAGTTCCGAATGCCACAGTTAAATGTCCCAGAAAATCAAAATGGAACCTTATATTTCACTCAGTTTTCACTGTGCAGTCTTGTTTGTTTGAAATAAGCTCCATAACTGCAAAAACAGGATAGAAGAGATGATGAGTAGGAATCAAGCTTTGAATATGTTGTCAAACATAAACTCAGAGGCATATTGCGTGGGTAGAGCTTTGCAGAGAACTGCTTATACTGCTGTTTTTATAATTCCTCTAACCCATCTTGGGTTAACATAACCTTCACTAGTTCTCTTAGCTTGGCTGCAAAATGTGTAAATTTAAACCCATCTACCCCATGCAGTTACAGAAGAGCTTTCAGAGTGCATTTTGTGAAAAACCTTTTTATACAAGTGATTTTCTAAACTGATATATAGTAATATTCTACAGTCATCAGTAAGATCAACTACAAACAGACTGCAAAAGCAGTGGTACTGAGTCTTTCAAATTACACAATGAAGAGGGATAGAAGCAAGGCAGAACACTTTTTATATGGAGTTGGGTAACACAAGAGGATGGAAGGTGAATAAAAGGCCAATGCTAATTTAGAAATGAAATGGCTTCTTGATGTTATTTCACTGTGCAGTTTGGTAATATCTGAAAGTACAGTAGCAGCAGCCTGCAACTGGAAGAAAGAAAAACCCAAAATCCTGGTTATAGTTTACTCTGTGGCCAAATACTTTAATCACATCTGATCTGGTTTCCCTTATCTGGCATCCTCATATTTTCACTAAAAGATGAAAAATACCTTTCCACTGTATCAGATGCTCTGGTAAAGGGCAGCACTATTGAGTATCCTTGTGTCTATGCTGGTGCCATTCATTCTCCCTACTAACAATCATCATAAACCTGCCACTTCCAGGATGAGTGGGAAGTTGCCTGTCAGTACAAATCAATTCAAAGTTTTGTATGGGACAAACTTAAGGAGAAGGAAAAAAAAAAAAGGGAGGTGTTAAAGAAGTTTAATTAAAATATTGAATTTCTGACATATGCAAAAGGTCAGTGTAATTAAAGCAAAACCCATAAATACATACATGTGTACCAACTTATGGGGGAAACATCTATTGCTAATTGGCAAAAAAGACACATACTGCACTGTTTCCCAAAACCCCTCTTGCCATTTAATTTAGGCAAAATACCCATTTCTGCCCATTAGCTGTCTGTTCTAATGACTTCTGTCATTAATGCAGAGAGACTCCAAGGAAGCACCAGATTCACGTGTTTAAAGCCACATCAGAGATGGTCCTCTTTCCTTTGGCTCTAGAGAAGACCACAGAGGTAAACCATCTAATTCAAGTAACTGAAAGTGGAAGTGATGAATCCCCCTTGTCTTGGTTCATGTCTCTCTGTTCATATATTATTGTAGTTTCTCAGAGGACATGGGTAGTGCAGGGTTAACTCAGGTTACCAAAGATGGAGACATGCAATTAAAAGCAATAAAATCTCTGTGTCTTATTGAGTTACAGCTCATCAACTGATTAGAGTTACTTGTTAAGCCTCAGTAACTCAATTGCTTCCAGTCATGTGCATGTACCCTTAGAGGCAGCTTGATTCCTTTGGAGCTAGCCTCCCTTGGGCAAATATGGTCATGCTGCAAACATTTAAGCTGCAAGGAGAGGCTGGCTAGTGACAAGCTCCATGTAGGGATTAGCAGCAAGTGGTTGAATTCCCGCTTGCTGGTTTGCAAATAAGCATTACTCAACCTTTAGCCTGGACCTGTGACAAACCAGCTAATTCAGCTCTGTTGCAGGATGGCAGACTGCACGGCCAGCTGTTAGCAAGCCTCCCCAGACAGATAAGCAAGACACCAGGCACTTTAGTTCATCCACCAGCACAGATGTGAAACGCAGCAAAGGCGTCTAAATCGTTCCTTAATTCAAGTTAGAAGCTGCTCTGCGTGTGCAAGAGTTCAGCCAGGAACAATGCTGGAGTTACGTTTCATGCTAACACTTCACTGAGGACAAGCCCACCTCAGAGGAAGATTAAGCTGCAGTGACATACAAACTCTTAACACTCAAAAGAGAACACCTGCGGTTTTTTTAATGCACTTTAATTCACACCATTAACTGATTCAGTTTGCCTTTGCTGCTCATCCCCAGGTAGCCAAACCTGCAGTGAGGGTTAGTGCGCCATGGGCTACCTGCCTGTGGTGGCAGAGATGAGAAGCCCCCTTGAAATCTGAAAGTTGGCACATATTTTGCCACAGAACTATCTCATCCAAATAAACCAACATAATTCAAAAAAGTAACTGGAATACTTAATTTCATCACCTTCATCTTTTTGTTGTTGTTAAAAAGATGTTCCAGTTCCACAGATGTTTACCTGCAATCAAAACCCAGATTTTGATTCCTATTACCAGGGTATTTCGGCTCTATTTCAAAATTGAAACAAGATTTTATCCTCCTTTATTTCCCTGAACATTAAATTAACAACAGCAAATTAACAACAGCACTACCATAATTTATCAAAAGTACTTCAATGGAAGTAGTTAAGAAAATGTGTTAACCAGAGTGTCAGCAATAACCCCTGGCCCAAGATTATTAAAATAAAAAAAAGTGAATTTCTAAGTTTATGCAGAATGATGTGGTGTCTTTCTAAAATGTACATCTCTTCAAAATGTCCTTTCTCTGGCACACTACAGGATGAATGCTTGCATATATGTGCTTGCATGGATGTTCTCCATACCTTCAGGAAGCCAAGTGAGAATCCTCTCAAAGTCAACCTTCCTTTTTTTTTCATTAGAAAATAAATAGAGATTAAGAGACAAGAGAGAAATCTAAAATCTTCTGACTGAATCTTTTCCTTATAATTTAGAATATCGAAGAAACAAAAAATTAAACAAAGAAGCAAACAATACTCAGAAAAAAAACCCCAGGGTGTTTTTTGATATTTCAAGCAGAATACTTCAAACAGAACATTCTCTTAATCTAAAAAAACCCAACTCCAACGCTGATATTTCCAGTTGTCAGAAGTATTGTAGATATTTTTGAATATCAAGCACATCAGCCCTTTGAGATTAAAAATTACTTTGATCAAGACAGTAAACATCCTGCTGTCCGGTATTTCCAAATTGAGATTGTTTTCCACTTTCTTTTATGTGAAAATAGTTGAGATGTCAAAATTTCATCACTGTGGGTTGAGAACAAATTATTAGTATTTCCTACAGGAAGACAACTTAACTTTCCACATTTCTCTGACTGAGAAGCTATTCAGACCAATGTGTGGGTTTATAGCATTCACTCTTTGAAGTGCCTAAATGCCCTCATGTTGTATTGAGACTTACATGTGTGCTGTGTAAGGAAAGACTCTTCCATTTCCACCCTTTGACTCTCCTCAGAGCCTGAACTCTCAAGGCTTCATAGGAAGCCAACAGAAATAATATAACATCAAACCTCAGTATAAGGTCAGACAGATAAATTAACTAATACACGGATTAGTTGCTTTTAATTACTTAGAGTTGTTAATAACCTAAAGAAGTCAATAGGCTAAAGGGAAATGTTGAGTTGGCAGACTTAGCTGATGACAGTGGTTAGGTTAGCCAAGACAGAATAGGTAGGGTGGCAAGGTACCAAAGTGGTATGCAATATATGTATATATGTACTAAAGTATTACGTTCAAAGGTGGTAAATATGGACACACTTGTGACTGCCCATGTACACTGACAGGCTTTGAAATCAAACTAACATTTCTAGGGAAAGAAAATAACAAATAAGGACCTCTAGTTAATCAGGAACATGACACTGAAGGAGGATGGGAATAAAATAGAATGTGAAGTGTGTCATTCACAGTAAATTCAACCCTCTTGTCTCTGGTTTAAGTTGTCTTTAAGAAAAAAAAGACAGAAATAGGAAAGTCTAAAGGCACTAAGGGAACACACCAGTATAAGAAAGAATTGAAGAGGCTAGGAGAGTATACTTTGAAAAGAAGAGTTATATTAATCATGGTAGAGTTATAAAACAAATTAATTGCATAGGGAAGGCCAAATTGAGATGTCTGTTTACCTTGAGTTCGATAATACAGGATGCATTAATAAGCAGCAAATGTACAACAAGGGAAAAGAAATACAGTTTCATGCAACATTTAATTAAATTGGAGCTTCTCACTGCAGGGAAATTTTACTGTCAGTAAAAACTTGGCAAGATTTAAAAAAAGATTGTGTTTGTTTGAATTACATAGCATATCTATTCCTATGTTTTGGAAATCGGTTGATTACAGAAGGCATATTATTGTTGAATGAGGTACGTATCTGGAAACTGGAGCCTTGATCCCATTGTCAGTAAAGTATGTGTAGAGCTTTTAGGGTGGGAAGAATTTCAAGACCCTGTCCTGCTATGACCCCACTACCATGAATGTCAACAGTATTTTGTTATTGACTTTAAATGATAAACGGAATAAAGCAAATTCTAGGCACTTTTTGGAAATCCCTGCTTTAATTTTCATTCTGAGAGATTCAATGGCAACCAAGGTGGTAGACAAGCTATTGACCTTTTCCAGCATGCACCAAAGGCCAGTTAAATACTATACTTCCCATTTTATTCCTTCAATACAATCCACCTCAACAGTATGAGCACTCTACAGTCTATAACACTGACAAAAGTTACAAGGCCTCTATCCCAAAACCATTGAAACACAGTGGAGAAAAGCACTCTGACTTTAGTAAGCTTGGATTCAGCTCCAGAAATTGATTTAATCTGTGACAATCTTTTTCTTTGATAAGAAAACCAGTATTCTGTGTTTTTTCTCAATCCCGGGTGCCATTCATTTGCATCTCTAGATACTTATCCTTTGTATAAGTAGTTTGGGGAAGCTATAGAGAAATGCCTGGAGGACACCTACTAATCTGGAGAATATCTAAGAATAGAAAGTTTTGCTGCAGAGAGTTAACCCCACTGATATGTGTCCAGAGGTACGGTACAGTACTGTCCCATATTAAATTTGCATAAAGCAAAGAATTAATGAAATGTTAGATTTGTCCTATCTTCTTTTACATAATAGTTAAAGTTTTCTAGGAAGTTTTTTTCTTCCAAGCCAGGCCTCAAGAAAGGAATTTATCTCTTAACGGTCTCTAGTGTTTCACTACTCTTCATTCTTGTACTTATTTCTATCGTTTCTCTTTCTTCTTAGCTTCTGGAAGTCCAGACTTTGGACCCAAATTCAATTTTTAATAGTAAATAAATTTAGACTTGGATAAATTCCCCAAATGAAAGTGGAGAAGGAAGAGTGCTTTTATCTCCTATGACATAGTTCTGACAAAGTATAATTAAAATATTTTCATGCTGGCTTGCCTGCTCTATCTGCCTTTCATGATTGATGAAGTCTATCAAGCTATTATTTGTCTCCACATTGTGTGAGGAAGGATTAAGCCACTGAAGTGTTCAATATCAGTAAATGATCTGGAACTCCATAAAAACATCAATTACTATGCAGTTAAAGATGTCTTAGTGCTCTCTGAGGAAGCTGGAGTTTTGTCTTCATTCCTCTGGTGATGGAATGCAGGGATGACTGTCTCCAGAGACAGAAAGTGCATGTACAACTACAATGTAAGCTATGGGACTGTGCAGAAAAGAGGGGTTTTTCTCAGCTATTTATTCAGCTATACTGGAAGAAAAATGGAACCTTAGTCAGCGCAGTAAAAGGTGCCCTACCCAGATCTCTGATGAGATGCACTCCTTTGTCTGAGCCCCTACATTTTGCGATGACACAACATAATTGAACCATGTCCTGGGGCCACATAATCTTTGAGAATTTTTTGATGGAACAACCAAAAAGAATTGCAAATAATTTGATTGTAGTGGCGCCTTGCTGACTGGTAAGGAGCCTGGAAACTTACTGGCTGAGGAATGAAGCCCTGCTCAAATCCATATCGCTCTTTGAGCTTCAATGCAGCTCTGCCTATTTACAACCAAAGACAATCAGAAACATCAAGCAGGCAGATATATCACTAAACTGTCTTTACAGGCCCCAATGTCTCTGCATCGTGGCTCTCAGACCTCATAGTATGGAAATAGCACTTCATATACAAGTGGGGAGATACCACAGGCTTTGCCTTTAAGACTCTCCACCATTCCCAAAGATTTTTCTCTAAGTATAAACCCAGCTTGAACTAAAGCAATTTATATATTTGTATGTGGTGGGAATTGCATATAAACCTCAATGTAATTATAACATAGAAAAAATAATGCTGGTGACCTTAAATTACACAACAAAATAACAGAGGACATCTTAAAATTAATTCTAACTAATTAAAAGCATTACTCAGTTAATGAATGATTCATGATTCATATTGCTCAAGTTGCCAAACATTACCTCAAATTATAGATTGGGCACATCCTTTTGCCACTATTAATAATTGCAATTATGTCAGTGTAAGTACTTTCAGACACAAAAGCCAATATGTTATCCCTTTCAAGCCTTCCTGCCTCATGCTCAGAGTAGGGCTCAGCTGCAGTCCCTAGAGCACAGGAGGGTGCAGAGGAGGGGTCCTTTTTTTTTTTTTGGGATACCTAATGGTCTAATGAAGTCTGAAAGATGCATGGCCAGGGGTGATCTCAGTACTGTGTTAGTCAATGTCGGACAGGACTTGCCCAATGAGCTTTTAATCCTCCCTCTACTAGTGTCTGACAGCACCTCAGATAATCTTATCAGAGATACCAGAAGCTCCTAAACAAGTACCAGGATGAATACCTGTTACTAAGGTGGGAAAAAAAAAAGTATCTGTGCAAATCAGACTGCTTAGAAATTGTCCTAACATGACTAACAAGGCTGCAGAGGGACCTCATTGCAGCTTTCCAATACCTGAAGGGAGCATACAAACAGGAGGGGAATCAACTTTTTAAAAGGGTAGACAATGGCAAGACAAGGGGGAATGGACTAAAGCTAAAGGAAGGAAGATTTAAATTGGCTATTAGGGGGAAGTTTTTTACAGAGAGAGTGGTGAGGTGCTGGAACAGGCTGCCCAGAGAGGTGGTGGATGCCCCGTCCCTGGAGGTGTTCAAGGCCGGGTTGGATGGGACCCTGAGCAACTTTGTGTAGATCCAGGCCTGGAGGTTGGTGGCCCTGCCTGTGTCAGGGGGGTTGGAACTGTATGATCCTTGGGGTCCCTTCCAACCCATGCCATTCTGTGTTTCTATGATTCTATGACATCCAGTAACAGGTGAGTTAGAAGACCGGAATGCCACCTCCCCCTACCCCTCCCAAATTTGTGTTATGAACACTTTATACACACCTGCTGTAAGCATATAAACTCAGTCCTCTTTAATTGCTGATGATAAATCCTTGATTGCAATCCTTGATCCTCTTGTGACAGTGAGCTTGGAAGCTACGTGGAAATCCATCTACGTGTACCAGATTCATATCTGTGGAGTTTCCCTTTTCTCTGAAGTTCTCCTATTTGAGAGGGACGGGGAAAAATGAGTGTCCAGTTTCACCTTTGTCTGACACAGTGCCTTTCATGTGATCACCGGATCCACTCCTTTTTCTTTCTCCGAGGTAGACAGTGACAGTATCTGATCTCTCGGGAAGTCAACTAAATAAATCTTGGTAGAGGCAAAAGAGGTGAAAGACATTTAGATCTGAAATGTTCAGAGATGCTTAGAATACTTGTGTTAAATGCTGAAAGAAAGCTTTTCTTTCTCTTGTAGTTAAATCAGTTGGTTATTTATTTACTCATTTACTTGTTGGACAGAAAGGAGCATTTAAACTAACTTTTGAGTTACTAAAAAAACATAACTAAACCAGGGTGTGTAAAGAGCAATGTAAGTTGCATTTGGATCTTTTCTAGCAGGAATTTTCCATGGCTCAACAGAAAAAAACAAACAGGAGCAGGAGGGCTTCATATATAGTAAACATCAAAATGTCTCTGCCTGCTTTAGTGTGAGGATTTGAGGATGTAAATATTGTGGAGATGTAGAAATATCTGCCTTAGGATTTGAGATTAGCTAGAGGTTTTGATTTGGGTTTCTGAGATGTATGAACCTGAAAGGTTTATTGACCTTTCTAGCAATGGACATACTTTAGTTTCATTAAGTGCTAAAAATCAAGGCACCCTTTCTTCATGTCGAAAGATTAAAGAGGGCAAAGTCACTTTGCTGCTGATTGAAACAGATACTGACCTGCTATCACAGTTGCCATTACTGCATTCACTGACCTTTTGCCTCAGTTTGACTCAGGGTGAAAAGCTGAGCAACTGTTTTCATAGAAATTTTTACTATATCTTCTACATCAGTGCACTTGAATATTTCTTTTTCCTTTGTTCTCCCTTCGCTTACAAAACAAAAAAGCACACCTTTTTACCTGCTAGATGAATGTTACCACTACAGTGGAGTACCTGCAAATTTAAACTCCTCACTTTAGTAGTAGGTAAACTCCATTTTACTGTACCTACCCTCAACAACATCACCGCTGCACACAGCTTAGACTATGCTATAGCTTTCATTCCCCACCCTGAATCCCTCTTCTATTTCTCTGGCATTTCAAATAAACTATGTATAGCTGCCTGACATGCCAAGGCACTGTGTTTGAAGAATGTCCAGTTGCAGTCATCTACTCCATAGCAACAAAACAAAAAGTCAGGGAATGAATTATAGGGGAACCATTGCAGTTTTATGACAGTTGATTTGCCATGAGCTGGCCACTGCTGGGTCTCTTCACCCCCGTGAGATCTCAAGTGCATGCAGATTTTACTGATAACCCAGCATAAGATGAATGGGCAGCATTAGGGAAATTACATTAGCAGCTGAACATAATAAAAAGCATCACATGAGAGAGACCCACCGGTCAACTTTAATGCCATGCTGCTTACTACACTCATTTCAAGGTATTTGTAATATACCTGATTGACCATCATTTTTCTCCATATGAGGTTGAAGAATAAGTCATGGAGGGGAGATGAGAAAGAGATGAGAGACTGAAGCACTCCATAGGATTAAACTGAGTGACACAGACTAAATGACACAGTTTACTCTTTGGCATTGTGAGGATTCATGCTCTACATCCCCAGGCACCCAGATGAGGTGCTTGGGTTGGGAGCCAAAGAGAGAGCAGAAAGAAAAACTTCAGGAGGTCTATTCAGAGCTCTGAAGAGTGTGAAAACTATCTTAGTTCATTGCAGAGCTGAAGATGAGGCTGCTAACTTAGGTATCATAATTAAACATCAAGCACTATAGGTATGAAATCTCTCTTTTCCGTCTTCTGTTGTTCTGCAGTAATTAACCAATAAACCAGTGATCATCGCTACCAGCCAGGTATTGAACTGCATGCTGGCACAGCAAGACCCTTATGCCTCTGTCATGATACCATTCCACATGCACGCCTTTTATTCCTATCAATGGACAAGGACTTTCTCCTAATTTATCCCTCTTTGACTTTCACATTTTCTCACTCTTTATTTCTTTACTTCCTACAACTTGGTTGCATAATCCTGGAGCTGATAATCCTGAGTAGGCTCATGAAATTTCAGAAAAGGGAACTGCTCATTTCTCACCCTTCATGAGGCTGAAAATGCCAGTAAAGGTTGTTATCATCACAGTTACAGTCAATGCAGAAGTGACTTTAAAGCACGAAGGTAGCAGGCTCAGTCCCGCTTGCCAGCACAGATGAAATCTCCTCTAAGCAGACATACGTCACACATCTCACTCGCAGTATTCTTCTCTGTATGTTCCTCTCTATTTTCAGTTAGAATTGAAAGTAATTTTTGTATACAATTCTGACAAAAAGGAAAAGCAAGTCGACAGAACTAGGTGAGCTAGCCAGACCAGAAGTCTTAGATGTTTGTCAGCAGCTCTTCAAAGGTCAAACCCTCCCACTAGACATTATTCCATTTCCATGTCAGATAACCCAATGCATGCCACTGACAATAACAGTGAACATGGCACATTGCAATTTTACTAGGACAATCCAGAATGGACTCTTTCCCGTTGACCCTGAAGTCCACCACAGTGAATAAATTTGGACTAGAGTAAGTGAAAAATCTCTGTGGTGGTGTCTTGTACCTTGCCCAGTCTGGAAGCAGTGCATTATCATCCATATTGCCATGAAAACAGAAACTGTTATCACTGGGGACTCAGCCATGCATCTTTTTCCTTTTCCTCATTGGGTTTACGATGCAGCTTCTGTTCCTTCTGAAACTGCTGTTACACTGGGTCCCAATAACCAAATCCGGGCAATCTGTGTTAATAGTCACAGGAAGCTTCTAAGAAAGCACCCGGATGAAGACAGTTCCACTGCTTCTTTTCAGGCAAATATTTGTTCACATTCTTGGGTGCTCTAATGTCAAGAAGGAATACGAATATTAAATAACAGCTATTCAGTACACAATTTTGGCCACTCAAAAACAAGGGTGTTCAGAAAACCAGAGAAGTATTTATTTGTGAGATAGAACCAGTGTTACTATTAACAGGAATATTCTTTGCAGAAAGCTGCTCAGGTTCCTTTTGAATATTATCAGATATGCCATGAAAAATAGCATTAAATATAAAAATTCTACTCTGAGCCCTCCATACTTTTACTTCTTTTACAGAACTCAAATGAGTTAACGTTTATTTTCGTGCAAGGAATGTGATAACTATAAGCTTCTTTAAAGCTATGAGCTTCCCCATTTAAGGTGTACTTTAAAGTGGTATTTCAAGTAGTTATGATGTTGCTAAGGAATGAAACAATCTGAGTGTCATGAAGATTTTAGACTATGAGTTTAACAAGTTTTCTGAGCAACAATCAAATATTGTCAGAATATGTAGCACTAAGATGATGACAACCTGGAATAATTTTTGAGACCCTGAAAACACATCAAAAAAGTGAATAAGCATGGGAAGAATAGGATCTGTGGTAGTCATAGGCTGTTTGGGGTGAAGAGCGCTTCAGCGAGGCAACCTGCTTCAAATCCTCTGGCATATCAAGTAGCAGCGAATGCCAATGCCAAAAAACTTGTTGAGGAATCTTACCTGGTAACTCCCAGCAGAGTCTGGCAGACTGCTGAATAACAGCAGAAGAGCAAGGCTTGGTAGAGACTCAGCTCTCCCCAAACATGAAAGGCCAGAAGAGGGGGAAAGAGGATATAACCAAGCAGTTTTCTACCAGACATCTGTCAATTGACATGACAAAGACCAAAGGGAGTGGGTCAGTGATTGGAAAACATCAATTGCCTTGCAGAAGGCTGCTGCCATGTGCTTGCAGATAACTGAGGGGTTACAGGTGATAGATTCTTTCAGTTATCTGGTGCCTCAGTTTACTTGTTACAGTAACAGGTGGAAAAAGTGCTTGAACAGGGCTGGCATGACCTGAGAGTTCAACAAATTTCCGACACAAGTACTAGTTTGCAAAAAGCTACCTTAGCTCACTGAGGCACCTCTAATGGTGGAGGACTAGAACTCAAGACACAGCATTGAGTACTGACAAGAGCTCCAAGACTGGAGCACTTGCTGCTAGTCTTTTTCTGGACCCTGAGAGCTCTTCAAAAAGTATGTAGAAATGTTTTGACCGGACAAGAGGCAATGAGCATAAACTAGAATATAGGAAGTTCCACTTAAACATGAGGAGGCACTTCTTTACTGTGAGGGTGAAAAAGCACTGGAACAGGCTGCCCAGACAGGTTGTAGCGTTTTCTCTGGAGATACTCAAAACCTGCCAGGATGCTGTCCTGTACAACCTGCTGTAGGTGATCCTGCTCTGGCAGGGGGCTGGACTATATGATCTCCAGAGGTTCCTTCCAACCCATATCATTGTGCAATTCTGTTTGCAGAAGGAGCAGCAAAATGTAAGGTGCTTGCTTTGAAATCAAAGAACCCTAACAATTTTACAAAACATTGCTTAAAAAACTTCCAAGCACCACATCACTTCAGGCCTCAGAACTGCACTTTCATTTCCTGACTGAAAAATTGAAGGTAAAGATTTTTCTTTACAGGAAAAGAAAGTATCAGGCAGAATGTGTTTCAGAAGTTTGTTCCAGAATGAAAGATATTTTCTCTGAGTAGAAAGAATGACCATTAAAAAAAAAAAAAGAGAGAAAGAAAAAAAAGCTACTTTGAAAGCAGCCCTGTGGAGTCATCAAAACCTAAATAACTTTTCTTTGCTAATCTCCAGGGAGGATGGCAAACCACAGAACAGAGACACAGTGCACAGCTTAGTGGATACAAACGATGGAGCACACTGCCGTGTGCACCAAACAATCTTCAGGGAAACAAATGTGTTCGGAATATTTTCAGCAGTTTTATTTCAAATGGCATCAGGGGACCACTTACAGAAATGGATGAATTAATGATTCAGAATGTATAGACATCCAGGGGAGTTCTTCTGTAACGGGATTCACTGACAGATCTTTTAAAGTGAAAGAGAGGTGGTTAGGATGACACTGTCTAGCTGGTACCCATGCTAAAACCAAACAAACCAGTGGTGTCAAAACTTCTTATAACTGATCAGGAAAAGTAGAAATTCCTTGAGACATTTCTGATCTTGTCCTTCCGTATTATGTGTTATGATTTCCAACAACTTTTCTAAAGGACAACAAATGTGAATGAGTACTGATGAAAATTTAGGTCTTGCAAGCATCACAGTAGGCACAGAGCTCTCCCAACACCAATTCCTACACACTTAAGGTTTGATCTCCTGAGGTTACTCTGGTCCTCAGCATGAACATACAGGAACCCTACATCAAACAATATCCCTGCATATGTCTATATATGGTCTGACTAGAAGGTATCAGACCCTACATAGACAGCACAATCTTAGTAATAACAACACAAGGCAAGGGTTTGGGAAATATGTTTTTTTTAATTATTTTTCGAAGGGTGGGAATTAAGGATTTATTAATCTGTGCAAATATAATCTATCATCCTTCCTATAACCAAAAAATAGCAGCAAACCCTGCCTGCTGTACAGACTAACTTTAAACCAGTAACACACTTAAAAAATGTCACTTATTGCTGTGTCTCTCTGAATTTTATTTCTTACTTCCTTCTCTCTGTGTATTGCAAAGTCCTGTTCTAGGTTTCAGCTCTGGTTTACTGTACCTTTCCTTGGCCTCCTGTTTTCTTCTTTTATTTCTTTGTCTTCTACTATATTTCCACTTTCTTCCACTGTGTAGCATATCCCTTATCACTGCTTTCATCTTCATCCTAAGATTACTGCTGTTTCTCTTTTTACCATACCTGTGGTCCCCTTTTCTGAACAGATCAAGCTCCCTACTGCAGTTTCACATCTGTCAACTAATCCCAAATTCTCCGCCCCTATGAAGGCACAATTATTCCTCACATTCCTTCCATCAAGTTAATGGCTCCATCTTTCATGCCACTCTTTGATCACCAACTGCTGTTTGACATGAACACTGTCCATAGCAGCAGAATACTTGATTTTGTCAGGAAGGCAATGTAGGAATACTTTTCTAAAATATGCATTCCAAAAATCTATTTTCCAAAACAGATTCTTGTATATACCAGACCACAACTAAATATGACTTATAAGCAGATAATTTGGTGGTAAATGTACAGAGGCAAAATAGGTAGCATGATAACGTGATGCCGCAGGGAAGTCACTAATGCAAACTTTACAGTCACTTTTTCCACAGTAGCTGCCTTATGAGAGTGATAATTTTCTCAAAATAAATGAGATGTGGTAAATCCAAGGTTGTAGCAAGTATCAACAGTGATTTTTGGAGGTGTTAAGCCTGTAAATCCACTCTGATGCAGGATAGCGTTTGACGTGACTCACAATGTGTCTCACGAGAGAAACCATCTTTCCACCTCTTGGAGGAATGTAGCACCTCTGAAAGCCACAATCTATACCTTTCCTTAATACTGGAATAGTGACACAATATATACAATGTCTTAACTGTAATGTAGCATTACAATGTCAACTGTAACATTGAAATTGGCAACATTTGTACAATATCCACTCATCACCTCAGTACTGTTCCTTTTTCCTCCTCATATGAACATCTCAGACATTTTCAAAATTCTTTAACAAAAAGAAGATTAAGCTAAAAGCACATTCGTAATTTTGACAAGGGGTGAAAGTGCAATGGAAAGACTTTGATAAGAAACTGTTTTAAAACACTTGTGTACAAGACAGAATTGCCTGTGAATTTGTAATAACAGAAAAAGAAAACAAAAAACAAGCCAAACAAACAAAAAACCCCAAACTGTGTTCATTAAAGGTACTTTATAGAGCACTCATGGAAAAGTGTATTGTAAAGGCCTGTATAAAGTAATGAGGTAAAGTATGTCTTGGATGAGTCATGAGCTGACCTAAAACAGTGGCTGAGATGTGCTGTCATCAGGGAGAAAAATCTCCTCTGGGTTTGCAAGCCTTTGTCATTACAATAATATTCAAATGGATCCTCAAAATGAAACCTTGATAGCTTACTTTTGTGAATATAAAGAAGCAATCTTTTTATAGTATTCAGAAAAATCTGAATGCCAGTCTCGGGCACTAGATCCACAGTTTAGAGATTAGGTAGAACACTAAAAAGAAACTAACAACACAGTTATGTGGTATAAATCCTGACTTACAACCCAATTAGAGAAAGGAAGATATTTTCATTCTGGGTTTGTTTTGTTTTGTTGTTGTTGTTGTTGTTCTGTTTGGGTTTTTTATTATTATTTATTTTCCCTAGAACCTTCCTGCTGATATTCCCCAGTACATTTTGACAAGATTATAATCTCCCAGAACACTTCCATCTTGTGCATTTACAGCTACTATACTTTATACAGCTTCAGTGGAGTAGTCTGAAATTATATTCTGCTCCCAGCCCATCTCACTGACTGAGTAGGATTATTATCAGGCTTATGGCCAAGTATTACTGAGTTATTCATTTATCTAAAGATGTATTTAACGTGGCTTGTAAAAATGCCTAAGCAGACTGGACACTTAAAACATAGAAAAGATAAGAGATGCTACAATGTGCCTCTGGGACATGATGGAAGTTTGTCTTTAAAATTAGGACTTTCTGGGTCTCCATCTTCCAGTGAATTGACCAACCACTTTTTGTGGCACCAGACATATTTCTTCTTAACAAGGAAAGAAAGAGACACCTCCCCAAACATGTCCCTCTCTTCAGAAGGCTGAATTCCCCTTGCAGTGATTCATTGGGAATTAAATTGCTGCAGACGTTGCAAAGCTATATATTGGCTGAGGATACAAGGGTGTTAAAGAAGCTACAGAGAATATCAGCAATTTTACAATCCATTTATCAAAGTGCCAATGGCTCCCATTTCAAAGCAGGTAAGGCAATAATATATAGGGATTGAAGAGATGTTCTGCTTCCGGAGTAGTTTAATATATAAAGAAGGCGATGGCGTTTAGGGTGGTGGAGTTCTTGTTTTTATTTTCTGTTTTTAGGGAAAATACTGCAAACCTGTCAGGCTCTTGCCAGTTCTTGTTATTACAACTGGAGATCAACACTTGTTTATTTACTGTTTCACTGAACATGGCAATATGGAAAAGGACTTGCTTACCTTCAGCACGTGAAAGAGAAGGGGAATGATAAGCACGAATCCCTTATTATTTAGCACTTACTTGGGCCAGTTCTCTCAGGCTCACACCAACTTCATGGTATCATTTCAAGGCTTTGATCCAGGTTTTAGCTCAGCTCCATCGCATTAAATGAATCCTCTTATCTTCCTTTACTCCTCTCTCAGACCCTGCTTCCTCCTTTATCTTCGAGCATTGCTCTAGCCCTCTCTTACAAAAAGCTCTTTGTGTGTACATGGAAATACCTGCCATCAGTGATGTGACCAAAAATCCCACCAGCTTCCAGCAAGCACAGGCTCTGTGTAACAACAGTGAAGCCCAGAGCTAAGAATAAACTCAGTCTTTGCCCATTTCACTGGATGTTCTGCCTGAAAACAAACAAGAAAAGGTGAACAAACCTCCTGCACCTTGAACTCTGGCAAGCTGTGTAGCTATACGCTAGCGCTAGTGTCTTGAAGACCTATTGTGCCTGGTATTGCTGAAATGTGAGTGTGACCACACATGCCCTATAGATCTTTCAGTTCTGAGTTGCAAGATAAACTTGGAGCAGGACAAAGAGATAAAATGCACACAGAACACAGAAACAGAGAAACAGATTTCCATAACCAATAGGATTTGTGTCCCTGAGGTGCTGTTGATGTCAGGGTTGATGTGCTGTGCCCACATTTTTCAGGGACAGACACTGATTCCAAACAAGTTCAATCTAAGTCATTACTTTTACTGCAAAGCCTTTGTTCCTTCAAAGCTTTGTGTCACCATCATCCTCACCACATGTAGTGTAATGGTTCTGCCCTGATACATCCTCCAAGTTATTTCATACTCAAGTATTTTGCAAAGTATATTTTTGATACTGGTAGAACATCCAAAAAATGAGAATGCTGATTTGTCTGGGTTGTAATCAGAGCTGGACTAATTATGGCAGTAAGGATTCACTGAATATCAGTATCATTTTTACACCCTTCTTCAAATGAAGTGAATCTGTATACCCTCATCCTCTTCAACATTAGATAAAAATCAGGACCACCATGTTAACAGCTGAAATTATAAACTATGAACCTGGCTACTTTCCTGCAAGCTTTTGTGGTGGAACTGTATGTGGCTAATCCTCTTGATGCTTCTGTGCTGAGCCTTTGCACTGAAAAATGAATCTAGGCCGAATCATTACTGCAGACTGCATTTATAGCAAGGTTGTTAGAGAGGAAACAGCTGGTCCTTCAAGGCCTGAATGTTGGGATCAGAGATGGACAGCTGTCATTGTTGCTACTAAAAGCAACTTGGATATGAAGGAAAAGATAGATAATGTAATAGAGAGGGAAGGGCTTACTGCTGTGTGACCCTGTTCACAAGGGTGACCCCATGGGACCCTGTGGGTCTACTACGTCCTGCTAAAACAGTGATTTCTCTAGCTTGAGCATTAGCTAGCATTTGTTTGGAAGACAGTAGAGAGCTTGGGACCTTCTCAGTTCCTTCATTACAAGTATGTTGTGGTAGGGCAAGGAAAGAAACTTCAATACAAGCTGAGGTACATACTTGAGCAGTTACTCCTGTGGTTGAGTTTTAACAGCATACAGCTTTGCTCCCATCATAGATGTCCTGCTCACATTATGCTTTGCATGAGGAAAACCCTGGAAGTGGGGCAGAATGGACCATCCCATCCACCCTCGGGGTCCCTTTCTTTCAGACTGGTTGAAAAGGGTAACTGGTGATCAACAACAGGTCCGAGCTGCAGAAATCAGGGCAGGGGGATCTCTTTATGATTCCCTGGGGCAATCTTGTCACTTCAGCTCCTGAAGGAGACATCCTTCATTGCAGGCTACAGGCTGATGACTCCCCCTGGGCAAACCCTGTGGCAAGTAATTATAGTGCAGACCAGATGCTGCAAGAGCCTTGATTTTTGTCACTTCTGAGTAAGAAGCCAAGGATCTGCAGGACGCTGATTCCTTTTTCTCTTTAGTGTGCTTTTGCCAGACCTCCAAACTGCTTTCTGAACAACGACATGGGTTGCTTTCATACTACCTGACTGCATATTAAGCAAAAGGATGTGTGTTTGTGCTTTCCCTGGTCCGAAGCACCTGTGAATTTCATGGCATGTGCTAGAATCACATAACCACAGAAGCACAGAATATTCCAGGTGGAAAGATCCTCAGGAGGTCTCTGCTCTCAGTGTTATGCTCAAGGCTGGTCAGTGTCAAGCTCGGACCAAGTTGTTCATGGTTTTATCTCTTGTGTCTTGAAAAACAAAGATAGAACCTACACAAGATCTCTGGGCAGTCTGGTCCACTGCCTTGCTGTCTTCATGGTGAAATAATTTTTCCTTAAAACCCATCAAAACCTTATGCCAGTTTTGTCTCATTCTCCCACCACACACCCTTGTAAAAAGGCTGTCTCCATCTTCTCTTTCTGTAGGTATTGGTAGGCTGCTATCAGGTAACCACAAAGCCATCTCCCCTTTAATCTAAAGAAGTCCATTTCCCTCAACCTCCCCTCACAGGCAATGTACTTCAGGTTATCAAATAGTATAACCTCTATTGCTAACCTTAGACCTGCAGTTTGCCCTCAGACTACTTTCCAAGATTCATCAGTCACCAGACAAAATGATTTTTTACTAGAAATCTTTGCTAGATTACAGATATTTCTGGTCTATTGGACATAGCCCTCCCTGAACATGCCTCCTGTCTCATGGCTGATGCAAAAAGAGGACATATTCAAAGACACTGCACATTGGATGACAGCCACCACCACCACAGTGGTGACAGGAGAACCAGGGCAGAAAGCAACGTGGGCTGGAGGGGGAAATGTCCCATTTCTCTCAGTGGTAATTCTTACCCCGAGTCTTGCAGGCAGAGCCCAGTTGTCCCTGGGAATGTTGCATTGCTTCTGCCACTCTGTATAGGTTCAGTAACTGAACTGAAAGAACCAATCTTCCATCCAGAAGTTCTCTTAGAAATTTCATGAGTTCCCATTGATTTCTTTATTTTTATTTTTATTGGGGGGGGGGAGCAAGGGGGGGGAACATACACAGCTTTTCCTTTTGCCTTTCCTTTTACACAGAGATGACTTTAATTAGTGCCCTTTGTGTTAAACCATTAGATGTGGCCACCTGTGGTATCTTGAAGTTACTCACATTTTAAAGTGTTTTTAAATGTTTGGTCTAAGCCACCCAGAGTTTTTCCAGCAGGGGGAGAATATTCAGTTGCCTGGAAGCTTTTCCATTACCTTACACCACAGGAGTGGCATAAAGGAGCTAAAGAAAAGCCTGAATCTAGTACTAATGTTTCTACTACAGGGAACATTGTTTTTCTTTTTTAAGAGGTGGGAGGGTGAATGTGGGGGACTTCAATTTGTTTTGCTGAGATTTATATATTCTTTTTTCTTATTCACTCAGTGACAGGATCTGAGTAAAAATGGTGATAATTTAGATCTCTTTTGTTTTATTTAAACACATACCCATCGCAGTCATATAATTTCCTTTACCTCCTCCTGTTTGCAGTACGATGACCTTTCCAGGACCTCCTCCATCCCACCCTAGCCCTGCAGCCCTTCTCCCTGCAGCTGTTTCCTCAGTTTTCATTTCCACTTTATAAAGGAATGTCTGTTAACTACATCTCCTGAATGGCAAAGATGGGATTTTAGTTCTTAGTTGTTCTGCTGCTTATCAAGTCTGTTCATAATACTATTACTATGCTCTTTGTTATGGTGCTTTAGCTGGCCTCTGTCATTTAGAAAGTGGTTTTATCAGTTAAGGATTCCATGTTACTTTATGAACTTAAAATGGTTATGTAGATAGAGATCCATTTAGCCATACACAGAATGGGCTGGCTGAACTGCCACAGGTGCTTAAAAGCAGGGAAGTATTGTCCAGTAAACACACCTGGAAAAAAGTCTGCAAAGCAGATAGCATCTAAAGGTCTGGCTCCAATCCTAAACCCAATGTTACCCTTTGCAAATGTATTTTACAATAAATTATGTGTGCCAACTGCCCAGCAACAGTTACAGCCCAGGAAGTTTTGCAAGACCCTGTGCTTAGCAGAGAAAAGGAAAGTGCTGCCCTTTTGGAAGGGGAAAGCTCTTGGCCAGATGCTTAATGGTACAAAGGGGTTCTGGAGACAGAATTGTGTCCAGTGATGAATAACAAGCATGATGCCAGGACAGTTTACAGCAGGGAACTGAAGAATATAAGTCTGGATCCAACAAAACAATGAACTGGGACTAGTCCCCAGACATCAACAGTGGGTTTGGTTTTTTTGCACAGACATCCTGAACCTACCAAAAAAGCAACAGAAGTTTTGCCATTGGCATACACAGGGCTTTTGACCTATTGATTTTTTTTTTCAGGCAACTTACCATGTGATTTCCAACTCTAAAATTGGAGTTTGGATGAGCAATGTAGTCTATACAGTAGACCCTTGCTCTCAGGGCTCTCCAAGTCAGGCTTCCACTGCCAATGCTGATGTGTGGTAATGCACATCTCACTTCACGAAAATTCTGTAATATCCTCCCAGCGGCTGCTGTTTTCATGAGCACCCTGATATTTTATTCATTCTTAAGAGTATAAACTGCACAAAAGTAGCCTGTTTGCAGAGCAGATGAAGTGAGTCTAACACAAGCAAATATTATCTGCATTTTTGTCATGAGTAGATAGCTCTGTTAGTTACAGAGGGAGCTCAGATTAATTCTGTGAATCTCAAAACCAAACAAGATAGAGGAAGAGACAAGGGAGACACTGCACATTCACTGGGTGTATGCTTTCTGTCAGGACCACCAGTTATTGCTGATTAGCCCATATAATTTGGATTATACTGGATTTACTGTCCTTTGTCTAATATTCACAGTTCTGCCCAAAATCCTTGTGTACACCATGACAAGGAGACAGATAAACAGGAAAAAAATGCAATACAAATTAGCTATATCAAGAAATGGATCAGTAAAGGATAAAAAGAATAGGAAATAGCAAAACTAAAATAGATATAAATATGCATCCTGTACATACAGAGAAAGAGAAAGATTATGTTTTGTAGGCATTGTGGGATTTTGATTTTCTATCTGTTGCAGAACAGGTTCCTTTTAAGGAAGCAAGAAAAATAATTGCCTGAATAGTGATTAGCCCTAACCACCTTTTGTATTTTCTCAAGTAGCTTCTGTCCCTGTTGGTGACATAACAGCTCCTTGAATAAAAATAGGATGGCAAGTGGAGATAGCCAAGATGACACAATAAGAATAAAGCATTGGCGTCCAGGTTGTAAGAGGAAGGAAAGGAGGAAGGAAGGAAGGAAGGAAGGAAAGAAGGAAGGAAGGAAGGAGGGAAGGAAGGAAGGAAGGAAGGAAGGAAGGAACTCAACTCTCTTCCTTGAAAGGAAGGAAATAATACCACATTAAGATGGTGTCAGCTGAGCTGAGTAGGATCAGATACACAATGCACAACAGAACCTTCCTGCTGTGTGAAAGAGCAGATGTCAGAGATATCTGACACTGGGGTGCATTTGTTTTTTGTTCTCAGACTTCCTATGTGTGTCCTGTGAAAGAAAAAAAGCACACAGATATCTTCTGAATATTCTCAAAGTAGCAAAAGATGGCCCATGATATTTAGCTAGCTGTGCTGCTTGGGGTTATACTGAAAGCTTCTCAAAGGTACGTTTAAAATTGCCTCTTCTGTCTAGCTGATAACGTTTGTCACAGTGAAAATAGAAAGTGAGGGGAATCCCGGAGAGCTGGTGTTGCCCCGTGTTAGTAATAACCTAAGTGAAATGGTACAAAGTCTAATGTGCCAAAAGGGTTCAATAGATAAGTCATGGAGAACAGTAATTAAGAATTTACTTTGAGCTCTTTTGGAGACCAGATCTCTCCATATACCTTTGTTATGATTTGCCAGTTGTGGACACAATTATTCCCTAATTTACACTCTCCTAATGGCAAAAGGCTTCAGACAGAGTAAGGTCCCTGCTGTGCTGGCCACTGTCCAACTGTACCAGAAACAATCCCAGCTGAAACTCACTCATAAACTCAGTGAAACTGTACAATGGCTCACCACACTATGCTCAGTTCAAATTAAGTTATCAGGAGCTGACAGGTATTAAAGAAATCCATTGGCCAGCAGATTCCCACTGTCCCAAAGAGAATAACAAACCTTGTTAGTGCCAAGAGGGTTGAGACACAGTTTTTAAGCTCAATGGATGGGGCACAGAAGCCTATTTAGTTAGTGGGTCCTTCCCCAAGGATCCCAGTTGCAGAGTGTATAGGGGGAAAATACACAGTGTGAGGCATTTCCCTAGTTGCAGGGTCAAGGTGGTGAGAAGCTGTGCCTGGGCTGGAGGTGGAGGAGATGGATGTCATTTCAACATGATTTTTGTGGAAATCAAGGAGAGGGCTGCCTGGGACAGACTTTGATAGGGTTCCTATTGACCCAGGAAACAGAAAGAGCTCCTGTAAATAAGGATGTTTCCCTAACAAGTAGTTGCCTTGTGTCACCAGTTTCTCACTCTGAAGGAAACAGTCCCATTAGAGTAAGAACACTGTTAAAGCTCAGGCTAGTGAGGCAAAGTCATGTGAGCTGATTCTCTTGTAACTGACAACAATATTTAGAAAAAAAACTTCACAAGAAGTCAAAACATTTCTTAAACTTCAGCACTGTTTTAAACTGACTGGCTAGAGAGAGACAAGCTGTGGCAAGCTCTTTTTCAAGATGTCCTTTTGATGCTGGGGAGAGAACTTTCATTTAGCTTTTCTCCCAGGAGACTCCCTACAGTCCCTTTCCTGGGCTCCAAAGTGATGAGAGGAAGCCCCAGACTGTGTGTCTTGGCCATCTGGGAACAAGAAATGCCACATTCTTGAGAGTTCATAAGCTTAAGAAAGTCATATGTGAACATCCTACTCTTAACCATTTATCAAAAGGAAAGCACACCCTGTCATTCTCACACCTTTGAAAATCTTAATGGGCTTTCTTTTCGGAAAGAAAAAAATCTCAAAACACTTTTTGTCACTTCCTGTATAGAACCTTGCAAAAACAAAACTTTTGGCTCACCCATCCAAATGTACTACATAAGCTTTATTTGTATACTGACTGTAGCAAACACAGGTAGGTTGAACCACTTTCTGACCACAGAAGCACGATGTGCATCACAAGATTGCAAAAGAGAAAGTATGAAATCCCTGAACTTGTCCTCTTTTTACTACCTTTGTTCTCAGACAAATACCAGTACACTCTTTGCATCAGAATACACCAGATTGCTATTTACCCATTCTCAAACCTCACCATTTCCCAGTATTGAAAAAACAGAAGGTGTCACAAGCTATGTGCAGCAGGTTCATGACAAATTTGCTAGAATGCCTCAAACTTAAATTTCTATTTGTGTTTGAAGTCCATATGTATTTACATAGGTGCTTAAGGCATACTGGCTCTGATTAGTTCAAGGTAAATTGCATCAGTTTCTCACTGTCAGTAGCACTAAACCAGTCCAAAGAAACAAACCCCTCCACCTGTGAAGACTACAAGGCAAGAAGAGATTTGCCAGGACAAAGTGTAAGAGTTCAGTACTTTTAATCTCTCTGCTAAAGCCGGAGTTGAAGACAACTATGAACTGTGGGACTATGGTTATAAACAGATTATGCAGAAGGATGGGGCATGAATTAAGTAACTCACAAGACCCAGCAGGAGTAGCTAGAAAAGACATTTGTCTTGTTACCAGATATAATTGTGTTATTGGGGAATGCCATCTTTTGGAAGTTTGATCTTCTTAGCACAGGTGATGCAATTCAAATGTGCTATCTTTGATCTAAGTGGATTATGCATTTGCAATACCTACCTTGGAGATAATGAAAGAAGGAATTAATACACTTCTGATATGATGTAAGGAAGGAATTGTACTGTATTTTTCCACATCCCTTAAAAAATTTTATCCTTTGCTTGTTTCTAGCATGTGTGGATAACTGGGGTAGCCCTTGTATCAGGTCTTAGAAGCATAAGTGAGATTCTTGATGGAAGCGAAGCAGCAGTGGTGCCACTCTTCACATTCCTTTATGGTCCCAAGCCCCCACTGAATATCTTATTGCTATATGCAGAAGTATGAGAAGTGGGAAAATATCCATTTTGTAATCTAATTGTGCTGTCGTTCACCGTTGACCATCCAGATGATGATAGTGGTCAGTCTGGATTGTGTTAGCTGATGTTATGAGGCAGGGTGTTGGATACCATTGGATGCTGTGACGATAAGTATTTCCTTGTCATCTATTCCTATAGGGCGCATCCTTATCATATAGTCATACCAGTGCTGTTTTCAACTTTCTGTTGCACCTGGCAGTTAGAATGACAACAGTTTTCAAAAACAGCAGACCTCCCACCATATCTCCCACGAAAAAAATCAAAAATTGTTGTCTGCCCTCACAAACATTTGAGAAATTGATATGAAAGCATAGATAATGTACCAACACAGTTTTTATCTCACGTAGACTCCATATTAAGTTACTTCCTGAGATTTACTTCCTATGTGTCTGAACATTAATAATTTAAATATTTTTCCAGAACAATTTTTTTCTCATGACAATGACACCCATCCTTAATCAATTACTGAGATTTTTACTACCTGGGTTACTAAAAGGCTTTTCATTTAGATGCAAAACCATACTCTATTAAGATTTCAAGAGCTTCTAATAGACAGTGAGGAAAAGGGGAAAGCACTATCCCTTGAAAGACGTGGCCTGAGATATGAAAACCTCAGACAATTAAGGTGGAAATAAATGATGTGGTCAGTGCCATGATGAATCAAGTGGTATTTCTTGGGATGACCAGTGTCATTATGAGTGGATACAAAATTATTATAGATCTCTGCAAAGAGACAACTGATACTTTTAAATACTCATTTACAAAGTCATAAATGTAAAGAAGGAGATAATTAATTTAAAAGGGCATTTTCAAACCATAACATTAAAGAGATTAAGAGGTTAAATATTAACCTGACTGTAAATCCCTCCATTATGCCTTTCTTCAAACAACAGTGACTGCATTTTAACTATTCAGTGTTGCTCAGTGCTTCAGCCATTCAATGTCACTGCAGACTAAAGGAAAAAGACCCCATATTAACTCATCAAAAATATCTATATAAAAATTAATCCGACTTTACATATAGTTTTATACACACACAGACCCCTAAAAACAAAGAAAGAAAGAAAAAAAAGATAGTACACTTCAGACACTTTATCAAAGCCATTAAGCCACTCAGAACTTCATTTATACGGAGAACACTGGTGTTATGAATAGCATGTTTAAATCTTTGAAAGGCACTTAATTTAGAACTAAACCTCTTTCTCACTCAGTAACAGGAAAAAACATCTTTTTAGTGATGTTGCCTATAGCCTGGAAGTGCACCACCAAGCCTCAGAGATTTTTATGACTGTTTATGCAGCAGGGAGCAGTATATGCTTTTCTATATGCGACTAGTGAAAGTACTGATATGACAAAGTCTGAGAGTCACTGCCGTGGACATCATTCCAGCTCAACCCAAGGAGCCTGCTTAGAGATGGAAAGTGACTTGCCCGCCCTTTGATAAACCCACTCCAAGATGACTCCACCTGGATTAGGATCGCACAGTTGTTTTCTTCCTCACTGCCAATTTTTTTTGTGGTCTTTGTAAAGTAGAAAGTAAAAAATAACCCACTGAGAAGCAGTTATACCAAAGTATCTTAAGCCTGTTATATCATGAACAGGGGAAAGAAAAAAAAAAGGACAAGCAGACAATTTTTCTCTCTTTTTTTTTTTTCTTCCCCAAATGTTTCCTTTCAGATGTCCCTTTGAAGTCACAGGCTTATAGTGTGAGTGACTGAGAGCAAGGAGCTGTGAAATGCGCCTTTGAGCCACAGACTTCTCAAAGAGTATCACAAGGCATATATGACTGGGGTACATGACATCTGCAAATCAGCGTGGCATTATTGAGGCTTTGTTCAGCCTCAACTCCAGCACTGCAGAGAACCAAAAGCTTCAGCACTGGAAAATAATTTTTGCCATCCTGATTCCACCTTCCCACTTGGAGGGGGGTGGTTGTGTCTCACTGCTACTCTGTGCTGTGTTGGTGTAATTTACTTATGAAGAAATAATTGAACATACGCTTATATTCTATATAATAGAATTTTTATTTATTATAATTAATTAATATATGTGCATAAATTAGGTATAGCTACCATTTTCTGTTCTGCTCAGAAAACACTATTTCTCTATGAGTACTGGATACTTTCACTTTGTTTAAAATATGCTGCCACTTTGCTGTTGCTGTGATGTTGTCCCTTCAAACTACCCTCACAATACATCACTCTTCATACTTACCAAAAGCAATTACTTCTCAGATGGATACACTTCACTTGATTAAACACACGGATCTGCAGCACACATGATTCTCCACTCCCAGATCTTTTACATTTCTCATCCAAAACAATTTTCATTACTTCTCTCACATAAAGGATATTCTATAAAGGACACTCTGCTCCATTCATAATTCTCAAACAAAACTGGCTCTCATGATTTTGGAACAATCAGTAGGGAGGTAACTGTTTCTTACAAACTTCAGAGAAAAGCTGATGAAGGTTTGGGCTATTTCTGTAAGTTGTCTGGTAGTGCCACTGATCAACCTCACCCAATGTTAATCTCACAGAATCACAGACCGGTTTGGGTTGGAAGGGACCTCAAAGATCCTCTAGTTCCAATCCCCTGACATGGACAGGACCACCCTCCACTAGACCAGGTTGCCCAAAGCCCCATCCAGCCTGGCCTTGAACACTGCCAGGGAGGGGGCAGCCACAGCTTCTTTGGGCAACCTGTGCCAGTGTCTCATCACCCTCACAGGGAAGAATTTCTTCCTTGTATCTAATCTAAAACTATGAATTTTTCAGTATAAAGCCATTCTTAGTAAGAAGGCACTATAGTGCGTTGTTACAGACTTGCTTCCTGTTGGACCTGTTTGGAGGTTTATATGAACCTGCACGATTCTTTTTTGCCTTTCTGTAGTTCAAAGTGCTCAGAAAAAAGGGAGCTGAGACTGCAGGCAAAGGGAGTAATGGTTAGACCAGAAGATGAGAAAAACAACACTGTGTAACCTAAGAAAAATGACAGCCAGAAGACTGATCTGTACAGCAGAGAGGTGAACAAGATGAGAAAGACCAAGGAGGCTGAAGAGCAACTGAATGCTGCACTAGGCAGCAATGAAAAATAAAAAAGGAATGAACAAGAAGAGTGATATGGGTCTCTCCCAGACCTGCAGGGTACAGATCAGAATCTGCTTCTCCCTAAAGCAGAGCTGTTGCAAAGATCTGCAAGAGAAGCACTTCCGTTAGGAGGAGGAGATGTGGAAGTAGCATTTAACAGTAAGACCAGGAGTGGGGAAAAAAAGATAACAAGACAGCTCAAATTCCCAAGACGTGACTTCACAGAGAGTTGTGGCTGTTCCATGGCACTGAGCCTCTGCCAGTTCAGCTGAGACAGCAGGGACATGGTGTGCTGGACACCAGGCTCCAGAGGTCCCTCAAGTTTGATCACAGTTTCCCTTCATTGTTTATTTTGTGTAATTTCTTTCCATTGTATTTTTGCACAACTCAGATTCCCCAGGGATCAGAGGCAGAAATACAGAAATGCTATGAGAAATAACAGCTTTACCTGGAGATAAACATCTGAATCCTGCTTGATTATCTCAATCTCATCCCTTTTGGAGGCAGATCCATCAAGGAATTGATTGCTAATGGTCCAAGACTCAAGGTCGTGACTTGGCTGCAGAACTGAGCAAGAAAAGAATGATAGGGCAAAAGGGAAATAAGTTCATGTCCAAAAGATAAATAATAGCACAGAAAAAACCCAAAAGCAATATACAGAGCAAAACCCAACATCTATATAAGAAAATTGAATACACTGAAATCTTACTTAGGTAGTGTAACTTTAAAAAAAATTATTAAATCCTATTCTCTTCTCCGAAGAGATTATGGAGGCCAAATCTCAGTGAATGGCAGCAGGATTTAGGAAATTAAAGGTTTGAATGACTACTGGAAGTGAGATTTCAGATCTTCAAGTCACTGAAGTACTTAACAATACCACTCCACGTGCAAGACATGAAGGAATGCCAGCCAACCTCTCCATGGGCTGTCATGGGGGGATAGTACAGATGGGTACTGAAACTGTCTGGGTGAAGAATTCCTACTGAAAAAAGACAATAAGGGGTAGCAACTAAAGACTTTTTGAGCTGTGTGAAAATATTTGTAAACAATTTTCCTGTTGTTTTAGATGTTCAACTCTTACACAGAAGCATCTCAAAACAAAATGAAGATCAGCCTGATTCAACAGATAGACTTAAAGGGATATTGTTTTAAAGGTTTTTCTTATGCTTCTGTTTATTTTGTTTCTTTTCTGCTAGGGGGAAGGGAGGTAAAGGGTAAAGAAGGACACAAGTGTTCAAATAAATTTTTAAAAGATTTTTTTTGTTTCTTCAGTTCTAATAGAAAAGACAAAAACTATCTCATTGTAAAATAAGAACCACAAACCATATAAATTGTTGTTTCATCCCAAGGTGGTAGAAATCCAATCACACTTTTCAAAGACCCCAGGTGAAGGCTCTTGCAGTACTCTTAGTTTCTTTTGCAGTCACTTTTTCTTGCTTTCTCCTGATTAACTTCCTTTCTCTTTCATTCATACCTCAGTCATGTCCCCATTTTCTTCCCATTGCTTTCAACTCATATACTTTCTATCTCCTCTTACCCTACAACTCCTGTTATGTCTTTCTTTAGGTATGTACTGGTGCCCATCAAATAGGCTTGTGCTGCGTGGAGGCACGTTGCAATACAGCAATAGCTACTGAGTGATTCTGCTGCTGTTGCATGGCACAGTGGGAGGGATTTAATCTCAGACATAACACTCCAAGGACTCGGCAGTTTGATGGAGGAGATTGTTCCCTAAGTAGGTTACTAGCTAGTTAGATAGTATTTCACTTCCTGTAGCTTCCTGTAGCTTACTTTACCATCAAGTCTCAATTTAAAGAGTTTTTAAGTAAAGATGGAATTAAATTGAAAGACCTGAAGAAGATGAGGGTGTAGTAAAACCTTGGGAAAAATAAATGTACTAGCAGTCTTTCCCTCTTCAAACATGGGTGCTGTGTAAAGGTGATCTGAGATGAAGAAGCAGAAATGGCAAACTTGCAGACATTAACAGCTAAGCCTGCCAAAGCAAAGAAGTGAGTAATCTACCACATAATTATGGATTTTCAGTATATTAATGAAAGCATTTTGAGGTTCTCTATGCCAGAAATGAGAGAGCAACTGACACTGTAAGTCAAGTTGTTCTAGCAATCACCTAGGTGAAACTCATGAGGTGCCTCTGCTGTGAAAGAGATTCCCATGCAGTAGATCATAACAGTACAGTCTCTAGAAACATGAATTTCAAAATCAACCTATTTGTCTCAGAAGTTGTTTGGTTGGGTTTTTTTAACTCATCTTTAAATTAGAATGGAACCTGCAAGGGTTGTCAGGTATATTCATTACCATTACCCTGTGGAAAGTTCTGTAACTCACAGACTGTTGCTATGACAAGATCAGTTTGCAAAATCCTATGTGAGATAACTGTATTTTCTCTACACACTCATTTCCAAGCAGTTCTCATGACAGGGGTGTTAGGATTTGTGTATAATAATTAAAGTAAACTGTGTCCCATGAGGGACAAGTTGCACTGAAACATTGCACTTAGGGACGGTATTCTGTGTAGCCTGTTCATGACTCACTGTGCAGACTGATGCTTACAATAACTGCCTGCTCTTTTCTGTCCTGTGTTAGTTAGTGCCCCTGAGGCTTTTAATAGTTTTGCTTTCAAATAATCCCATTTGGCACTTTTGAAACCCTGCATTTTAAATGTTCCTAGTATTTTATTTTTTACCAACATGTAAGAAAAGTCAAAGTTTGTGAACAATCTTTGCAATCTCTCTTTAAAAATAATAATAAAAAAAGACTAGAGAACTTGGGAATATTTTCTTACGCATTTTAGTCTTTCTGGCCCAGTGATGCTTAATACATTTTTAACAAAAGGTACATGGTCAGAGACAAGTCCCTCAGGTTCCTGTTACTAAGTTAACCTTATTAAACATTATGTTATTGTTTAACATAGGATAGGGGGTTCTCTTAATGCTGTGGTGAATTATTCATATGCAAAGCTAAAGTATTTTACCTTGTTAAGTGTATCTGCAGCGTGTTGAGACCACTATTTGGAGCTGTGCATCAGAGCCAGGATCAGACATGGATTTCTTAAACCTGTAGTGGAGTAAAAATGCAATTAGCCTGCAACTACAGTCTATGTAATTAAAGTAGGTAGCAGTCACTTAGTGAAACATAGCACAATCACAGACTTAGAGAGCCTATAATAATGTAGTAACTGTGAACATAAATGCTGCAGAAAAACTGCTAAATGAGTATTTCCTTCCTTTGGCAAGGAATATGTAATCTTTGAGGTTCTCTGTCCACAAATGGGGAGGTGATCATACAGGTTCACAGTAAACGTTCATAGCTGTGGTCAATGTGTTTATAATTATCTGTAGCCAACACTTTACTTGAGATTTTCAAACATTTTACAAGCATTTGTTAAGTATTTCTAGCACCTTTCCATCTTTCCCAAACAGATTTCTCTCAAACTACAGAATGGGCTTGGAAATACAATTCTGATTTGGGAATTTAGGTACCAGTCCTACCTGGTAAGGTAAAGAGCTAAGTAGGTTCTTTCACTATTTGATCATCACTGCCTTAAATGCAGTCTGCAGAAATACAGGCATTAAAAAAAGATTTTTCTGCCTCTCAGAAGCAAGTTTGAACTTGAGTTCAATATATGCTTAAATTCTTGCAAGGAGTTTGAGCCAACTCCTTTTATATCTGAGTCAGCTTTCTTCTCTGTGCTTCTAATCTACATCTCAGGTAAACTGTTAAGCAAAATGGAAGATGGAAGATGTGTAAAGATCCCCAAGATTAATGGACACGGAAGCAGAACGGACTACATTTTCAAGCTCTTGAAAACTTCATGAAAGAGTGACCATGATGGCCTTAAAATAATTCTAAATGCATTTACTGAGTAAAGGACCTGGATCCTTTCCAAAGCAGGTTCAGGGATCATCTAGAGGTATCACAAATGAGTCTGCTAGATCTTAATTGAGTAAATAAGGAAATCAATAATTAAAACACTATACTAGCACCATTTCCAAGCAAAGGAAAACAAAGTATTTTCTTTAACTTCACTAAGAGTCCCTTTCATCCATCAATACATTAATATCCCTGTCAGAGACTTTATTGAAAGCTGCAAAATCTCTGAAGAACAGTGAGAGTCTCCACGAATTTATTCAGGGTCCCAAAAGGACTCCGTGACTTTCAGGGATTTGCAGAGATTCACTGTAATATTAGTGTCTTTGCTGAATTCATTGGCAGGTGGAAATACTTAATCATTGTTTCTTTGAGAGACCTTCTGTATTGTGTTATAGTTCTCTGTTATTATTTCATCACCAATATTTCTTTGGGCTTTGACAGAAAAAAATAATTAAAACCATGACTGTGCTTTTGGTGGTTTTTTGTTTGTTTTCTTTAGTCTTTCTTTTTTAGATCTACCTCTAAATGTTTACAATAAGTGATGCTTTTCTGTTATCCGGTAGCTCCAGGTATTCAGAACAAATTGTGAGCTGGTTTCAGTCACCCTTCTGAGCCCTCTCCTCTTTCTGTAGCTTTGCCACTAGTCACCCAGGAACTTTAAGTACATCTCAGGAAGTTTTTCTATTTAACAGCACAGGCATGCTATCTGATACAAGAATAATGAAGTACCATGCCTCCAATTCATGCCCAGCTGCAGAGGGAGTACTTATCTATCATGGCACTGTTCCTTCAGAGAGCATATCGTTACTAATGATCTTTAAGTCAGTCTTAACAGAAGCTTAAATAATGCTTCTGCTGAGGTAACTTTTTTCATGGCTGAGAAGTATAATTTTAACCTGAGATCTAGTATAAATATTTTATCTAAAGTTCTTGAAGAAGATAGTTATAGTTAGATAAAACTTGTCTTGTCGGAGTTGGCTAGTGTGAAGTCCACTTCCAGAAACGGTAGAGGGAAAATTGAGATCTGTCACTTTAATCTCCCATTTCTCACTAGTCTATAACCTACGAAGTGGAAATCAGCATAGCTCTGCTGATGAAATGTTTGTATGGCATGGCTTGTCCCTAGTTTTGTCATCTTCTCATGACATCAGCCATTCTTCTGACCTATTCACAATCTACTCTGAAACAACACTTTGAGTTGGTTCACGTCCAAATTGACAACTATATAATACTGGCTACAATGGTTAATGTCAGGCCTGAGCATGTGTGTCTGTGCAGTGTCTACTCAAGTCTAATTATACCTCAGTATTCAGGCTGTTTGTTGCAAGAATATCCAACTCACAATTTCATCAAATTATATACCTGCTCCTAAATTATAATAAAATATAAATTGTAATAAAATGTGGGGCTCCACCACTGGAAAAGTACATAAGTATCTAAATTTCCAGCGTGCACTGAAGGCATCATATTGCTGGAAATGACTGCTTTCTGTGGTAGCTGCCCTTTTGTGCCTCTAGATGGAGATCCTATCCATTTAACTCAACCCTCTAGAGAAAACTGGGATGCTGCAATAAGAGCTCCATTTTGCCTTTCATACTCCACAGACCAAAAATTACTTTGTTTTTTTATTTCTGGATTAAAAAAGTCTTTTGATCTTTGTAACTAGATTTCCAGGCACACACACGCTTCCCAACCTCCCTGAAAAAGGGGGGGAAAAAAGCTATTTTATTCTTTCCACAGCAGAAGTGCCCTGAACTATTTACTTTGCAAATTCCCTCCAGCATGCAAGCACCTCTGATGAACTGAGGGGTACAACATTGCAGATGGGACTCAAGGAATTATATGGACCGTTGTAGAGACTTTACCATACAGACAACCATCTCATGCAGTTTTACCAGAGTGCAGAGAAAAGTCTTGCCATATAATCACCAAGACACTTGACTATTTACTCACTGGTCTAGGACCAAGGGTTATTTATATAAAATCCCAACAAGAACAAGAAGGCCTATCAGTGAAATTATCTCCTTTAGTTCAGGAGGTAAAAATCTCTTTGTGTGGATTAAAATTGGTTAGACAAAATCATGCCTATTAAGCATAATTTTCATGTTTCCCAATGCCATACAATGCAGAAGTTAACTGTCAGATGCCCAAAGATGAAATGCAATTCTGTCTTAATTGCACAGGTCCTGAAAAACAAAGACATCTCTGCAGCTAAATCTATACTTAAAGAAAGAAAACAGTTTAATGCCCTAGAACCAGTGAATGACAATCAACATAACAATAGTAATACCAACAGGAATAGTACCAATATAGAAGAAATACATAATTATCCATACCTTAGAGAAAAAACTGCTTCTTTTTTATTGTTTCCCAAAACCAGAGAGATTACTGTATTTTTTTGTCTGCAGTGTTTGTATTTTTCTTATGTGATTTTGTGTCAGGAACAGTGTGGCCAGCAGGACAAGACATGTGATCATCTCCCTGTACTCAGCGCTGGTGAGGCTGCACCTTGAGTATTGTGTTCAGTTTTCGGCCCTTCACTACAAGAAGGACATTAAGGTGCTGGAGCACATCCAGAGAAGGGTAATGAAGTTGGTGAAGGGTCTGGAACACAAGTCTTATGAGGAGCAGATGAAGGAACTGGGGTTGTTTAGCTTGGAGAAAAGGAGACTGAGGGGAAGACCTTACCACTCCCACTTGGGCTGGTAGCAGTGTATTTACTAGTTTTAGACTATTAGAACAGTAGTGAGCAAGATGTAGTTTAGCTTAATAGCAGCTTAATAGCTGCACAAATCCTCAGATCTGAACAATAGCACTGAGGCAGCAGTGTTGATGCCAAAACTACCACCTACTCATGTACAGTTCCCAGCTGCTTTTAGGAGAGTATTTTTATATTTGCTTTATTTCAATTGTTGTTAGTGGCACAGTTAGTGTGCTTTTGTTAATGCTCTACGATTCTGACCCACTTGTTGATTTAAGATATGTGCAGAAATTGTTTATTTTGCCCTTAGGTCCCTTCATGATGAAATGGGGAAAAGTAGATCCAGCCAGGCCCACAGAATATCTTCTTTTGTAGGACATGTGTTGATTGAGAAAAACAGAAGTGCATGAAATTAAGAAGAATAGACCACACCAAGGCCGTAACACTTTGCAAAGCTGTTTCTAGTTTCAAACAGATTGCAGAAGGTAACTCATGTGGTGAAGATTTTAGTCTTCTGATATTTGGGAATTTTCTGAAATATTTTTTACCAGAATCGCAGACTAGATCTCTAATCTCTCCTAAAGTCTGTAATAAATTCTGACTAACATGCCTAGTATATTTGTCATGGGCATTGGGGTTTTGTTTCTCTCTTTTTTTCGTCACACTGTGGATGCTAGGAAGGAATTTATAATCAAACCCAGTGCAGTTTAGGATCAAGATCAGGAAAAAACAAAACAAAATATTATTGCTACAAAAAAAAAAAAAATCCATTTTACACAGGTTTGGACTGGAGTGGATCAAAGAGGAGAAGTTTAAAAAGTGTATTTTACTTTTGTTTGAGAGTTGAATGATGAAAAGTTCTCTGAGTAGCAATGCACATAGGTTCCTGGGTAATCCCATTTAAATCACAAATATTATTTTCAGGTATAAATCGTTTGTTTCTCTTTCATGTCTTGACCTTTATATGGTTTCAGAGGATTCAAAGAAGCCATTAAATCCTTACCATATTTAACTTGGGAATATGCACATTACAGAGGAAGGATTTGTCTAACAAACTTTGACAGGCATGGCATATCAGCCATTTTTTCCAACGTGCACAATGCTTCCATAGTCTGTATTGTGACAGATGTTAGAGATATATTCTAAATTTAAAATTACAATGATTGCTATAATATTCATCTGCACCAAAGTGATGGGATCCTGTCAGGGCAGGTGGAGAGCCCAGTCAGCAGGGTGTCATGCTTCCTGTTTGGGGATCATGTGCTAAGGGTAACATGCAGCCTTTGTCCCTTCTCCTTGCACTCCTGTCTCTTCAGGCCCCCTCATCATGGTCTGCAACAGAACAGGATAAATAGCCTCAGTGGTATCTATTTGCTTCCTCACGCCACAGTTCCCTTTTACAATGAACCAGCTCATAGACCTCACCCATCACACCTGTTTTGCTGTTACAATCAACTGCTAGGGAGGTAAATGAAGGAAAGTGAAGCAAACTGTGGTTGTCAGCACCAATTTATTCCAGCCTGTGCTAGAGTAAAGTTTAATCCAGCCTGTGCCAACCTGGACTGTGTTTCTTTTTGTGAGTGGTAATTGGTGTCCAGGTCAACCCACCCATGCCCTGCTGCCTGCCTACTGCTCCCTGTAAGAAGACCTGGCACCTCACCAGGCCAAAAGTGCATGTACAATGTAACCCACGAAATCCCCCTGTTCTGCCCCAAACCCTTGTCTATTCAAAAGAATGGAAGGGAATGGTTTTCAGCACTATTAATTCTTTAGAGGGAAGAAACTACTGCACTGGAAATGTTTCGTGTCTTCATATCAAATATCAGACAATGAATTACTTTATATGTGGATTTCTTGGGTTTGGACATTTTCCACGCAGTGATTATGGTGTTTGCATTCCACTAAGTCATACATATTTTAAAATATATTTCAGAAAAATAACTTGGTAGGTTTTCAGTTCACAAGAGAATTTTCTTGCCTTTTCTGGGTATTGTCTGTTTAGAAAGAATGCACTTAGTATACAAGGATAAATTATGGTAGCCCACAGGAGTCAGTGCCATATTGTGCAACTCACACAAACACCCATGGGCTTGCAGAGGAGAGCTCTGTTTGTTCAAGAATAAGATCTGGTACTTCTCATAACGGGAGGTCATATTACCTTAAAATGCCTCTGCCCTGTAGGTCTGGCTGATGAATAACATCTGTTCCCGTAACAACTGCCTCTCCAGTAGGAGAGATGGGCTCCATGGCATGACAAAAACAAAAGCAAGCCACAGGCAATCCTGTACCAAGGGAGTAAAGGGCCCCAGTAAGAAACAGAAACCTCACTGTGGATCTGATTCTGGAGCCAACAAAGAGTCCAGCAGATTTCGAGGGTTCTTGGGTTAGGAAGCATACATACCCCGTATAATGGTAGTACTAACAGCAGCGAGGATATATGCCAGTCAAAATACAATGTTTCTCCAGCCCTATACCTTCTCATCAACACTTAGCAAAACATGCTTCCCTTCACAATCATACTGATGCAACTTTTCTGGAGTAAGCGATAGCAGCTATGTTTCTCCACACAGAAGCAAGACATAATGGTCAATGTAATTTGCATTACAGACCTACCAGGCCTCTCACGGCGGGAAAGTTTTGTGCAAAGAGACATCCCTGGGAAAGGAACTCCTCTGCTTTGTTTCAATTCAAAACAACACAGAAAAATCATGTTCCTAACAAGTAAAGTTAGCTTTTAGCTCTCATCCAGCTCCTTGCCCAGGAGTCAATAAAATTAAGTGAATATATACTGACTTACTGATACTTCTATTGGAAGTGGGTTAAAAATCAGCCAAAAAGACTTAGCAATAAAGTTAGCTGGGAGGCGGTAATTTGGTTTCACAACAATTTTTAAGGTTTTTAAATGAATTCTATCTCTTCACTGGAATAAAAACATAAACTCTGCAAATTTTGTCAAAATTGTAGATAAAGACCTGCTTTCTTATCATAAAGCACAATGTTTTTATCTCTGATCTTCTGAGTCTCTTCCCTTCTTGCTCCCCCTCTCACTCTGTCACCAGAGGTAGCTGCAGAGCCCTGGATCACAAACTTTCAGCTGATATATTTATTTATTTGTTTGTTTGTTTCTTAATCAATACATCTCTGTGAGTTATTTTGTCTTTTCATCAAAAATGCATTCTGCCAAGAATGTTCATAAATAACTCTGCTTGGGAGAGGTTCTTAGCTTGTCCAAAAAATTGATATCTTACACATCTAACTGGATGGCCAGCTGATCAGCTGTGAGGCTTTGGGTGAAAAGCACACAGTGAATTGCTGAAATGACAGTCCCATATATTAAAAATGTCTGGGCTATTCTCCTGTCTATTTTTGCAGAGTATAAATCTGTTATATTCCCCTCAGCCTATTCTTACTGTAAAAAGCACATATTTAATTAAAGCATTCCTCCTCACTGTTTTGTTCTCTTGAACCTGATCCCAAGGATTTTAGGGATGTACCTCTGAATAGATACTAGGAAAAAACTGTCTGTCTAGCCTTATGTTCCTCTTTTTATCCATGTGTTCACTGCAAAATGGAATTGGCAAACAAATCTTAGCTGTTTTTAAACGCAAAGGCAAATGCATGAGCCCCACCTTCTGTCAGTTTTATTTCTTTAAGTATAGATTACAAGATTATAAAGTTGCCTCAGACAGAAAAACCTTTACCTTGGTATAGCATTTTGACTTCTCCATAGAAACAGGCATGCTTATTTTTCTCAGAGGTCAGAAGGGTTTTTGCTGTTGAGCTGACATTCTGCATCATCCTTTTGCGTCTGAAAGAAAATATGCAGCAGTGAAATGACAGTGAAAATTCATTGTTCTGTTTAAGCGAGATGGATTGTATATATCTGTGCATCAGCAGGTTAGTCACAGGGGCCAGAGAAGGATCCCTTAATCCCTCATCCATGAAGCAACCAAGCAGGACTGAATTTTTTGTCTTCCTTTTATTTCATCCCCACTTTTAGAAGCTATGTCTTAAAGAAGTGATGCCTTATGGGTGGAGAAAAAGAAGACTATTCCAATTAGGAAAAAAACCCTAACTTCTCTGTCACATCTGGCCTTCATGCCTCAATAATCCTTGAGCACAGCTCATAAATAATGAGCTCTCGGAGACTGCTGTTCAATTCCAGTGCATTCTCTTGACTTCCAGGGGAAGCACAAAAGGATAGTATATACCCATAAGGCAAAAGTATGTGCTGTTTTCTTGGTCTTCTATCAAATGTATATTGCTAGTAGTTTAATTACTATTTATTGAGTACTGCCAGTAGGCTGTACAGGGCACAAAAACATTGCTGTGTATAATAGAACAGATTTTTATCTGGTACCTTTCTTTTTATCATTACCCTGTTATCTATTTCATACCTTTTGTTGTAGCTTTATGTGAAGCAGATTAAAAATATCATTGTTTGAAAAAACTGAGGAAAGTAAAAGCAAGCAAGCACCAGGAGATAACTTCATCATGTTCAGAAAACCCAAACAATACTGTTTCCCAGGTACAGCTAGTCATGAGGATGTAGAACATCACTTTAATGTCACTGAAATGGAAAGGGAAAAAAAATAATTTTACATATCTAACTAGATAGCCAGATGCTCAACTGAGAAAAGTTGACTAATTTTATTGACTGAACAGGGCTTAAAAGAAGAAAAGTGTACTATTTTGTTGGTAGAACAGAAATCGGTACGTAGATCCGGTTCCAAAATGTTCAAGTCATTATTAGTTTTATAAGATGACAAAGTGAAAAATGCATCTGAGAATTTAAAAATCTAGACCTGGATTCAAATGTGTCTTTGTCACATATTTAGAGGCATGCTATTGGTATGTTATTCCTGAGGGGATACTATATATTTTAAGGTGTTCTCATTAGCCGAAGCTGACTGGTCCTTCTACACACATCTTCTACCTTTAAGCTATTTCTGAGTAGTGTTTCTGAGATCCATTTACTAACAGCAAAGGAACTAATGTCATGACATTACATGTTTTGTTTTTTTTCTTCTGCAGGCTTAAGTGATAATTGGGTATTTTGTTAGCTGAACAGAAATGAATAACTCAACGTACATAAACTCTTCCACTGAAAATGTGATGGCTCTGGAGAGCCCCTATAAAACTGTTGAGGTGGTCTTCATCGTCTTGGTAGCAGGGTCTCTCAGTCTAGTCACCATAATTGGGAACATCCTGGTCATGGTGTCAATCAAAGTCAACAGGCACTTACAGACTGTCAACAACTATTTCCTGTTCAGCTTGGCCTGCGCTGACTTGATCATCGGCATCTTTTCTATGAACCTATATACCCTCTACACTGTGATAGGCTACTGGCCCTTAGGGCCTGTAGTGTGTGACCTCTGGCTGGCACTTGACTATGTGGTCAGCAACGCCTCTGTAATGAACCTCCTCATTATCAGCTTTGACAGATACTTTTGCGTCACCAAGCCTCTGACATATCCTGTAAAGAGGACCACTAAGATGGCAGGCATGATGATCGCAGCTGCATGGGTCTTGTCCTTCATCCTGTGGGCCCCTGCAATTCTCTTCTGGCAGTTCATTGTGGGAGGAAGGACTGTCCCAGATGGGGATTGCTACATCCAGTTTTTTTCCAATGCTGCAGTCACTTTCGGCACTGCCATTGCAGCCTTCTATTTGCCTGTTATCATCATGACTGTCCTTTACTGGCAAATCTCTCGAGCCAGTAAGAGTCGGATAAAGAAAGGGAAAAAGGAAGCTGCCCAAAACCAAGATACAGCTTCCCCCAGCCTTGTCCAAGGTAAAATAGTGAAACCAAACAATAACAACATCTCAACCAGTGGAGATGGGTTGGAGCACAGCAAAATACAGAATGGAAAAACCACCGGAGAGACTGTGACAGAGAATTGTGTTCAAGGGGAGGAGAAGGAGAGCTCCAATGACTCCACCTCTGTCAGTGTGGTTGCTTCCAACATAAAAGAGGATGAAGCTGCCAAAGATGCCAGTCAGGCTTCTGCCTCCCAAGACCATCTGAAAGTGGAGAACTCCAAGTTGACATGCATCAGGATAGTCACCAAGTCCCAAAAGGGTGACTGTTGTGCCCCCACCAACACTACTGTGGAGATTGTAGGCACCAATGGGGAGGAGAAGCAGAATAGCGTAGCTCGAAAAATTGTCAAGATGACAAAGCAGCCAGCCAAAAAGAAAATACCTCCTTCTAGAGAGAAAAAAGTAACAAGGACTATTTTGGCCATCCTCCTGGCCTTCATCATCACCTGGACCCCATACAACGTGATGGTGCTCATCAATAGCTTCTGCACATCCTGCATCCCTGGCACTGTATGGACCATAGGTTATTGGCTCTGTTATATCAACAGTACCATCAACCCTGCTTGTTACGCGCTCTGCAATGCTACTTTCAAGAAGACCTTTAAGCACCTTCTTATGTGTCATTACAAGAATATAGGAGCTACAAGGTAAAAATAATGATAATACTAAAAATAGTAATGGAAAGAGTGAAGAAGTTCCAAATTAAATTTTAAAAAAACAACAATGCCATAGCACTTTATGCTCTTCTATGGAATGTGCAATCCAGTATATTAGTGGAAATACTGACATGGGGCATTAGCTCCACCCCTGAGAACTACACTTAAAAACTACACTCAAGAGCTACACTTAAAAACATTTTTTTAATTGTTGAAAAGACATCCTGAGGACATGGGGATGTGTGAGGAATTATTCAAGTGTGTGGACTGGAGGCACAGTTCCTTGCTTTCTGAGAGTATTTTGCAGAAGGGCTTTAGAGTCTACGATTTTTTGTCATTCTGTGTAAAGTACTTGTTCCTTTTTTTTTTTTTTCTTCCTGTGTCTGTTTAATATGTCTCCATCTAGGGGGGGGGAGAAAAATTAATTTTAACAATAACTGTGTGGAAGAGGCATAGGAATTTGGAAGAACCTTACATAATCTAAATTAATTGTGATAGGAGGTTTCTAAAGCTCAAAGGCCTAAAGGGGTTTTTTTGTCACTGTCATGTAAGAACCTTAATGTTGAGTAAGTCATTATGAAAGTTTTTTTGTGTTATCTATGATACTAGCATTTCCAAAACTCTGTCGGTTCTGAAAATGTATTTATGCTCAACACATAACCACTGCCTAACCTGTGTATCTTTCTAAGTCTGTTACTTGTCCCCTTCTAGAGGCTTTTGTTGCATGATTTCTTCATCATGTCAAGATAAAAGTGAAAAAATGTGATCTTTTCTGGACTGCTACATCCCAAGACTATTTCAGCATCCATGTAAACCAAAGCTTTAAAGACAATTTTGTTCACTTTGTTTGTCATGTAACATCCAACCGTGGATTTGTCTTTTAACTCCATCAGCCTTTTCTTCCATGTTGTACCTTACTTGTCCAGGGCACAAAGACTGAATATCATAAGAACTTATAAATTCAAAGGTCTCATCCACTTGGTCACTAAGGCAGCCAAACAATGGGGCTCAGCTGAAGAATAGAAACAAAGTTATTACCAGGAAAAGAGGTTACATTCTTTTAAAGCTGCATGTATTAATGAAGGGGTATGCTGAAGCTCCACCAAATAGTATATGACTGTGTTGTTGACCAGTCAAAAGATGATTCACATTCTTTAACTAAGGAAAAGAATGAGATGGACTGACATGCCCACATGGATCAAGCTCTGCCTAAGCCCTTAGTGTGGAACCCAGGTCCTTTCTAGGTGTATCCTGGACAAGATGTTTACTTTGTGGAAAAGATATTGGCTACATTGCATTTGGTACCAACTGGGAGCAATATTTGCACTGTAAACCAAGGGAACTCTAACAAAAAAACCCAGAGACGGAAACAGTGATTACACAAAAACAGATACTGAAATAGTCTGGATGAGGAGGCTGGCAGAAGTAAAGTTCAAATATCATCTGCTACTCCACACCAGCTAAAATTCAGATTCTTTCTGCCTGGAAAATAATTTACTATTTCAATATTTAATATTTATTGTAGCACAACTGAGCACTGTGTGGATAGGACAAAGTGTTTCAGATTACTAAAAACAGCAATTGTCTGCGAGTTATGCATATACTAGTTACCTCCTTAGTAACTCTTAACTTCCAGGCAGTAATGTCAGTACACCTACGGATTTTATTACCAAAAAAAGTAGTTTGCTGCATAGAAGATGTCCTGAGAGACTGTCTTCTAGAGTGAAAGCCACCTACCAAATAGGACACTAAATCATTCTGTTATTTCATGCTACCACATTAAAGTCTTCCAAAACACACTTCAAAATAGCAGCCTTCAAGATTACAGGGAAATTAATCTTGCAGACTTAAGTTTTACATTTGACAAGCTTATTGGAACACAGTGTCAAACACCTTGGCAATATGACAATTTTCATGTTTCAAAGTACAAGTTCCCAACAGAAAGTGAAAATGAGGAGGATTAAACTGCAGTAAATTAAGGCCACATTAAACTCAGGATTAATGTGCCTTAATATGCATTCATTGATTTTATACCCTTAGTGATTTCATCCTAATATATCTAAGTGTCTCCATGGAGCCAAGGATCTAATTTTGCAATCCTCACTCGCCTTGAGTCATATTTACTACCACTATTTTCATCTTCCTGATTGTAAGGAAGAATAACTCCATGGTAAGGCTTGCAAAACTGGGTGTTCCTTGTCTTTCAGAGCTACACTCACTGGTCTTATCTTGATAGGTCAAAGGAAAGACTTACGTGATCACTTCTAGACCATTTATTCTTTTACAGTGTTAAATAACCCAGATAAAAGATAAAATTAAATCTGTTCATTTTCCAAATCTTACTTCTTTAGAGAAGTTTGATAAAAGAAACACATCTGCTTCTTTTATTTCAGCAAGTGCTGTGGACATCAATAATACAAATACTCAAATTGGGAAATAATGGTTTGTATATTGTTATTTAATCTTCTAACTCCAGTTTTCCAGCTAGGTGTGAAAATCCTTTATTCTGTCCTTTGAAGTTGTCACTTGCTCATTAATTTTTAACTCCTCTGACTGCTAAGGAGAATTCTACACATTAAGAAGTGCAAGATACAGATTATCATTATATTTATTCATATTGTATTTTCATGTTATGCCTTGACACTCAAAATACCATGCAGAAAAAAGTATATATTGAGGCCACCATTCATAAAACAGACAAACAAAAAGAAAAAACTTCAGTTTGAAGCTTTCTAGCACTTTTCCCTTGGACCACTCCTGCTTTTGATCCTAAAGGACAAGATGCTTTGTTTTGACTTAATGTAATACTATATTTAAAAGGTTTTCAGGACACACAATACTGTGTGTTTTCACCTTGTACCACTTCAATGAAAATACATTTTCATGGTACATCCATATTCTCAGCCAATTAAACAATGTCCAAATACATGACATAATGCACCTACACTTGTGCACAGAGCCATGAAAATACACACCTCAACATGATTCATACACATGAAAAATAATCATTTAACATTCAAGATATTTCATGGGCTTGTGTCCATGTTGCATTCACTGGCAGCTGATGGGAGGTTCAGAGCCAACATGTACTCATGACACTGTCTACCCCCTCCCCAAGGCAGAGAGGAGGCAGTCTTCCCTGAGATACTGGGAACTTTACAGGTCTTCAACTGGTTATGGCTCAATAAGGCAAAAACTGGGATAATCTTTCAGACCCACACAATGATTTGTTCTCTTTGAACATCTTTTGAGCTCTCATATTTCTCCTTTGTGTCCCAAACCACGTTCACCAGGTTTCACTTCCCTTCTGAGTGATAGTTCGCGAGATATAGATGTCGGTCTTGAAGAGCAGCACTCCCTGGGTACCTCCATCGGCTTCCCTGGCTGTCACCTGTGCCCCATCGTCCCCAAGGCCACAGGTGGCCCTACTGCTGGTGCTGCTACGTCTTCTACCTTGGTCATGGCCAGAGGATCCCACTGGCATGACTACACCATGCGATGTGCTGGCCACTTCTGTTTCATATAGAAATTGAGCAAACTGTGCAGAAGCGTCATGAGGGAAAAAAAGCAAACAACAAAAGGTTGCAGCTTGCCCTCTCTTTTTCTTCCTTTTAATTATTTTGAGAAACAGGATAAAATTGAAAAAGCCCAACAACCCTTGACAGTATCCCTGCTGCAGCAGAATCTGTCACGTCAGCAGCCCGTGGGGAATGACTTATACTGACAAAGGCCAGACCTACCTTCACTCTTTGAGGAGAGGACAACAGCCTGAAGATATGTCAATCCAACTGGCACCTTTTCTGAGTATTAAAGACATCTGTGGTCAAAAAATGGGAAGGAAAAAAAAAAAGAACAAAAGTATGAAAGTATGAAAGAAAGAAAAAGAAAGAAGCTGAGGTAATGTTTAGAAATCTGTTTTCCAGTGCTTGCTTCTCCTCACAAATACTCACAGGGATGGGAGTGTACAATTGAAGCCCAGGGATTAGTGGTTTGGCATCCACAAAGCATAAAAGGGATTAAAAAAAGTGTTAAATCTATCAGTTCTACATTTTTCTGGTGGAGAATTGATGTATTGACAAGGAGAGGTATCTTTAGCAAATGTGGCTGTGGTGAGAACAGCCCACACACCAATGAGGAAACCCATGGGGTGTCCCAGCTGTTTCTGCTCATCCCAGCTGGGACAGGAGGCAACGGTAATTTTTTTGTTTGTTTGTTTCATCTCCTTATGGATTTGAACGCATCCATGTGTCTGCTCTGCAGTGAGGTTTGCTAGTAACCTCACTGGCCCCTTGCTAGTAACCTCACTGGCCCCTTCCACATTTCTGATTTATTTTGATCCCTGTTCTTCATTCCTATGTGTGTGATGACTGCCTCAAGTGCTTGCCCATGGATATGGCTCCTGGTTTCTTCTGTGGCATTGTGATGGCAGCAAACTTTGTATTATTCACTGCAGCCGCCAACACCTCTCCTTGACACTTCTGTTACACAAAACTCTTCCTTGTACCAGCCTTACAGGATCAAACAGGTAAAACATCTTCACAGCCACCTTACATTGCAAAGCTGGGTATGATGCCACGGGGGGCACAGAAGGAGTACTGCTGGTATTTGTTTTCCCTCCATTCCCTTAGAGTGGTTCCTATAGGTCTTGATTTTTTGACAAACCAGGTTGCTTCTTGTGAGAAGCCAAACCCTTTGGAAAGAAACAGATAACAAGAAAACCTGTGGGTAGAGGGTATTCACTGACACATAGTGGGTTTGGCATCCAGTAGTCTGATATTTTTAAAGATCTCCTCCTCGATGGCTCAATACTCTCAGCTGACAGCAATGCAAGTGGTAGAAATTGAGAAGCTAAAGAGAGGAAAGTTTTTTTAGAAAGCTTTTTTTCACCCATGGATCTACAGATGTTTTATATAACATGCCTAGAGACACTTGCTAGGGATGTGATTTCTATACGGTATTACTGTTATTGCACTTGTACATTATGAAAAGTTCTAGACTTCCAAGAAACCTTTTTTCTTTTTTTTAATTTATAGAAAATCTTTCCCTGAAGGAAGCTGATAGATGGTCCTTAATTTGCTGTGGCTTCTTTTCTCATTACTCTGCCTGTCTTTCCTCTTTAGTCACAGTCTTGACAAAAAGCTTTATCCTTCCTCACCTTAAGAAGTATCTGCCTCTGTTGCCTGTGTCTCACCTACAGGTGTGCAGTTTCTCTTGCCATTCAGGCACTGTGAATGCTGGTATTCAAACTCTTCAACCCCACCAAAAATACTGCCTTTCCTAGCATGCAAATCCCCTCTACTGTGGTCCAAACTATTGTGCGGAATGAGAAGTTCTGTAAATTCTTTCTACATGGGTTTTAAATTGGAAGTAAAAAAACCCTCACATGAAACAAAGCCAAATCAATTCTCCTCTTCCCCTGGTTTTGTCATCTCCGTATTAGAAACAACAGCAGATGATGGCAAAGAGTGAATGCTCTTGTAGTGGAATGTCACACAGCAACATGCATGGATTAACTTTATGCCCTGTGAAATGGTAAAGCCGCCATCCCTTCCCTTCAATCCCCTTTTGTTCCCATGCTTACTAGCAGAATATTCATTGAGACACTAAGCCTAAGCATGTAATTATGGCAAGACTGAGTTGGACATGAATCATGTACAACAACCAATGTATTTATTTCTCCTGTATTTTTATTCCTCCCTTCTCTATTGCCTCTTTTTCTGCATTGTGGAACCAGAGGGCTATATGAGCATATTAGTCCTCCTGAGCTTCATATTTCAAGATACTGGGTAGATTTATGATACGCATTTCATTCCAATATTAACAGAATAAAGGGAAACAAATCCTGGTGTATTTTCATCCTTCCAAAGCTCTGCATAACCTGAAAAGTGCCATTAGTTAGTCTTTTTCATCTTTTTATAGTAAGTTTTTTTCTGTGGTTTGGGGTTTTTTTTGTAGGTTTTGGGGTTTTGTTTGGGTTTTTTTTTTTTACCATATTTGCCAAGAAGCACACAGAAACCTTCTTTTTTTTTGCAATGTCCCAAAGTGCTCTGACTCCCCAGGAGAAGCAGCTGTGGCTGGTACATGAAGCAGTATGATCCCGGTCCCCATTACAGTAGCCTTTGAAAGGAAGGATTTCACTGGGTGCTTGACGTTTGGACTGTCTCACCTGACAAGCACTGAAGAAAGCACAGAGGGACAAGTTTGGCATGTCCTAACTTGCAAAGGAACATATGAGTTATGGTTGGATGGATTCTGCTCCCCCCAGCCCATGTAGGCTATGTGGAGAGGGGAAATTTCTGTCCCCACTGTACGGTCCTTCTCTACACCTCTACCCCAAAGACAGCTCTTCTCTGAAGCACATTATGGTAGTAGTGGTAGTAACAATAATAAAAACACTCATAAAAGTGCCATGGTTGCCAAGAAACAGACCTTCTAACATCTTATCTCTTAATTCCAGTGTCACTTTGCAGAGGTGGTTGGTAAGTTAGAGACTCACTGTAAATACCTTTAGATAGTGTGTTTTAACAAGACCAACACAATATCTCGACTGTGTAAAAAAATAATACAGTATGTGTAACACAATCCAGATAAGGTTATAATGTAAATATATCTACAATGAATGTCCAGTTACTCTTCAAGCTCTATGTATGAGGGAGAACCTCATCTCTTCTTGAGACTTTTTTTTAACTTAAGGGTATGGAAAACCTGTTACTCATTTATATAAAAAAACCCAACTGCAATCTTTTCTTCAAAAGAAAATACTACTTCAAGGAAGAAGGGAGTGCATTACATGTGTGTGATACCCAAAATCTTATGGTAAGGCTGGGAACTGAGGATCTTACAAGTCAGTTACTGGTCAAAGTCTTGATGCCGTACATTTGATCTCGTATAAATAAGATAAGCACAAGTTTATGGTTAGCTGTGTAAAGCTGACCCACTTGATTATATATACATTATAGATATATATTTATATATGCTGTATAGATATATACATATTATACACAACATTCATAGCAAAGTTTGATAAAGCATAATAACTGGGAATTTGGATGTAATGTTGTGTTCCATTCAGAAGAAAAGCATCTGTGTTATTCAGCAGCACTCAAATATGTTATGCAGAATGAAGGAAGAAGGTGCTTCACCAAAACTATTCATGAAGGACTGAGAAGATGAAGGTTTGAAATATATAAAATTACATGCCATATATGTGTATGTACTTCTGCTGAGTTGTATTCCTCGTTAAAGCATTGCATTAAACAGCAAATTATAATAATAAAAATGTTTTTGTATGTGGTATCTGTTTATTTTTTCCTTTAATCGAGTGAGCTACCCTGTGAAATGCGAAACTGGGATAATAAGTGGAGGAAAATATTTTCCCTCCAGTAGACACAGTGCTGTGAAACTGCCTGTAGTTATTATAGCAAAATTCTAACTGGCCTTCTTGGTGAATGTGAAGTTCAGGAGAGGTCTAGAGTACCACTTTATTTGTCCTTGCCTTTCCTGAGTTTTTGTTTCTCCCTCAGTTCACCTCCTCTGGTGATTCTGCTCCCTTCAAAAGCTCTCACCTTTAACTGCAATGTCCCTTCAGCAATCTGATGAAGGCCTCCAATAAGACATTCCTCCATATATTTCTGTCACCCAAGAAGTGTCAAAAAGGGAATAGTAAGACATTTTTGTAGTCATCCTGTCATATCAAAGCAAAGGAAATTTATTGTTTATTGTGGGGGCGGAGATGACGACTAACAACCAAATGTATTTTGAGCTCCCTTTGCCTTATGAATGCAAACCTAGTTGTGTGGCACAGCTATAAAGCATCTGGGAATAGAGTAAAGAACACAGATAGCCTATCTCCAGCTCCTCAGGGTCTCGGGATACTGTTTTACCCCCATTTCAGGAGCTGACAGGGCTCAGATGCATCAGAGGAAGCCAGTGGTAGTGACTGGAGAACACCCCTGCACAGATAAATCTGTCTGTTGGTGCACAGTCAGCCTAGCAATTTGACAAGTGATTGAAGAGTGGGTGTCATGGCCATAGTGGGTTTGTCAGGTCTGTCAGGATCAGGATGCTTCAGCCCAGTCACTCCAGAATGGAAAGAATTTCATAAAAGGAGTCAATTTCATATTACTCCTTCCTTCTTTGCTTTTTCTCAAAACAATCAGATATATATGTACATGTTTGAATACATTCCTTTGCTTGTCCAGTATTTAGGTCCCTTGTGCTGTGCAAAGTATATACTCTACTGATAGCCTATAAGGTGAGGAAATATTCTTTCTTATGTCTCTTTAGCAATAGATCCTGATGGTCAAACGACACTTGTCAAGATCACAAAAGAGACACAAATAGGTACCTGAACTCTGTTTTCCCAAGACACAGCCTGTTTAATTCTAATTTATCTCTTCCCCCTAGAGAACAGATTACCATTTTCAGACCCTGGTACACTAACCATCATATCACAGACCATATGCATAACTCAAATTGTCAGGATATCATTCCAGTCCAAATAATTCTCTGGTGCACACACACACACACACACACACACACACACACACATTATACCATCCTATAACTGCCAACATATGGCTTCAGTGAGAGTTTTAACAGATGGAAGAGGTTTCTGCAAATATGAGGGTTAACTTCCCAATGTGTGGAGTTGCCAATCCTAATGAAACACAGCATGGCAGGCCAAGACTTAATCCCCTGCTCTATGTTTTAGAAAGCAGAGTCCAAAAAATTGTTTCCCCAGCATGCACAGTTTTCTATGTACGTGTATTGAAGTTTCCTTAATATTAAAGCTACCCTACCACTAAGGGTACCTGTTAATTCAGAGCTCTGCCACTAACCTTTTGTTATCTTCCCAGAGAAAGTTTAGACACTTTTTTTTTTAAACTGACCAGGCATGTTTTGAAAACTTTATTGCCAGAGTTGATCACACACAAGGGGAAAGAGACGTGGTTGGTGCCAAACTAATCATCTTCCTGCCTAAACCATTCACTCAGACTCATAGTTTGCTACTGGGCTGTAAGCAAAGTTATCTTTTTCTTTAGAAGCATAGTCTCATACTCGAGCACAGTAAAAGTCTCCACCATGGCTTCCACATGCAGCCAGTAATATTTACAGTTAATCTAATAATATTCATCCTCTCCCCACAGAGACAACGTCCCCCAGACTAGAAGTGTCTTTATTAAGTGCTTCCCTCTGCGGGCTTTTATTAGGAGAAAAAATTGTGAAATGTAACTACCTACTTCTCCCTGAGTTCTGGAAACACCCGGAGAAAATCAATACATAGAAATGCTGCTATTGTGTAAATCCATTAACTCTGTTACTGGCCTTTTGCCAACCATTGTATGCACCATCCAGACATGGGAACCTACTTGGCAGCATTAGGAAATTGACCTCGCTGCCTTCGTCTCAGTGGAGCTTGCCAACTCCGCTTCTACCAACACACAGAACCAGGCAGAACAATAAGACGGGCAAGAACGATATCAAAGAAGTGGAAAACCAAAAATGCCTTTTTCCTTTTGCTCTGAATCACTGTTTTGTCCTTTCCCCCTCTCCTTCCTCCTGTCCTTTGCTCCTGTCTCCCTCACCCTGTCCCTTTCTTCCTCTCCTGTCTCTGAAGTGTCTCAGCTAGCTCTCCAGGTTTCACTCTCTAATTAACAGCTTGCTAAAGGTGCTAGATAAATCACTATGAAAGCAAACCCTTTGGCTTAAAAATGTGAAGCAACGTAGGAGGGAAGGAGGCAAGAAGGAATGTCTCAAAAAGCCCTTGAGTTAAATAATTTAAGTTTATTGAGACCAAAGGCTTTCCTTGACTCCTACAACAGTTGCTACTGTGGTTTTTGCCCACAGGTAAAAACACTCAGGAGCAGGGCTGAGCAGTGGTGATGGGATCGATGCAGCACAGGAGCCATATTCCCAAATGGGAGCTTTACTGGTGGCAGCTGCACCAAATCATGTGCTGAGAGCATGGGCACATTTAATCTGTGGTATCGTGAAATTCTTCCTGCTAAAACTCCAGCCTGAAAAAGAATAGGGAGCAAGGTCAAAGCAGTTAAATCCCTCCAAAATAGAAGACATACCTCCCCTTACAGATGGGAAGACTAAGAAATGCCAATAACCCAAAGAAGCAGGAGCTTCCCTCTGTAAAAGTCACATATTTTGGCACAAATTAAGATAATCCCAGGTTGTCTGGCGAGCCTGTAATTTTGGGTAACAAGGGCTAACACTGGCTAAGCTACTGCCAGTGACTGCATATGTTACAACAGGAAGGTTAGACTTCAACTTTCCTGTCAGAAGCCAACAGATAAGGGTGAGAGCAGAATTAGGTGTACACAGGCTCAGTTATCAAAATAGTGGCTGTTCTATAGGAAATACAAATGAGAAATTTCAAATACAGACATCAAAACCCAGATTTTGCTACACTGTCTAGATAAAATGAAAAATAAAGAAACCAAAAGTTTTCAATGGTTTTAACAGATATATTTTCTGCTACATGTATGGGAAAAAATAATTTTAAAATTGCCCAAGAGGAATGTCATCTGTTTGGTGTCTTTTGCACCATCCTGAGAAGACATGAGCTTTACAGTTACACAGTAATGGAGATGGTTGGGAACTGTCCGGTGAAACTTTTTTTCCTCTAGAAAATGCTGGCTTGTTTGTTGGTTTTTTTTTTAATGAGAAAAGGTCAATTTCAATTGATTGCCTGGTTTTGAAAAGTTCTAGGGAAAAAACAAACTTAAGAGACTATCATAGCACTTCTTTTTTAAAAAATCCTTTTATTCAAATACATCTCATTCAGAAAGTTTAAATACCAAAAATACTAATATAAGAATATAAGAAATGAAAAGGTTTTTTAAAACATACATATTGGTTTCTTCAGTCTTATCTGGTGAAAGGAAAGAGGGCATAAAATTCTTCAGAGATTATCCACCAAGATTTTGGAGGGAAGCACAAAGAATCATCTGCCATTCAACTGCCCATTGTTGTTTTCACTTGTGCAGTGGACACAAGAACCCTGACCATCCATCCCTGGGTGTACAACAGTGCCTGCACACAGTGGTCTGGGAACCGTTTACTAGCAAAAATGCCTCTCAAGCACGTGTTTGCAACACATCTGTCTGCACATTGACCTGAAGTCGTCTCCAAATCTTGTTTTTCCGACGTTGCTCGATTGTCCGAGGGGATGCTTTAGGTGGTGAAGCCCAGGGTGTTGTGGCGCTCTACATGTCAGGGCAGTGCACTGGAATCAGTCTTGCTTGCACAAGCCCCCTGAGTGCTGCGACCCAAACACCTCATCTTAAATTTGCACGGGGCAAGGAGAGGCTGAATGAATTATGCACAACCTTGAGCAGAGGACATCAAAGAGGTGCACCACAGTTAAACAAGCATAAGCAGGTTTCCACAGCACTTCACAGGTAACAGAAGTGACTGGTTTTTTTCTTCTGGACATGTTTGTGTCATACTCCAAAGCAGACAATCATCATGATTATGCTTTTATGAACACTTGTATAAGAGCTACTCTAATTTTTTGGACCCTGCAAATGGCTACTACTTATAAGATATGTGTTAATCCCTGGGCAGACACAGTTCAGGGTGGAAAGTGCTGAAAAGTGAAAGTCAATAGTATTTGTAAAGAACTATGAAGCCACAGCAAGAAATGAAGGTGAGGGATGTCACGCTTCATCCATCAAAAGTAGGGCACCCTCCTAAGGGCAAAGTAGAAACATAATTTTCTCTATAATAGGATCCTTATTTAAATAGGTTGAAGGCCTCTTTGGATACAGTTTTTTTTTCTGCCTATCCAGATGATAAGGAGAGCCAGGGAGACTAGCTCAGAAGACCTTCTTTTGAACAAGTACAGTTAAATGAGATTCTTCCTAGCCCAGGTGTGCACAGCCCCAGGGTTTCAGTCTTTGTTAGATTTTATAGATCACAGAATCACAGAATCGTAGGGGTTGGAAGGGACCTCGAGAGATCATCGGGTCCAACCCCCCTGCCAAAGCAGGCTCCCTATCCCATATCAAGACGAGTCTTGAATATCTCCAGAGAAGGAGACTCCACCACCTCCCTGGGCAGCCTGTCCCAGGGCTCTGTCACCCTCACTGTGTAAAAGTTCTTCCGCATGTTGGTGCGGAACTTCCTGTGTTCCAATTTGCAGCCATTGCCCCTTGTCCTGTCCCCACAGACCATTGAAAAGGGGCTGGCCAATTCCCCCTGCATTCCCTGCCTAAGATATTTATAAACATTAATTAGGTCCCCCCTAAGTCTTCTAAGATGTAGATGTAACAATAATTATAGTAACTGCTATTATGCTGAGGGGGAAAAAAAGACATTTACTGCTTAATGATTAATTAGTTGCTTGTGCTTACAGTCAGAGTCACAATCTCAGATGTGCTCTTCCCGACGTGGCTTGTGTAAGGTATGAGATAAAAAGAAGAGATGGAAGGAGAGAAATCCATTATGCAAAGTTGCAAACTTCATGGACAAAGAAAACAAAATTAATTGGTTCCTATGCCTTTGGTCTTCATCCAGGAGTCTACATCCCCCTGGGAGAACAGTTGGTTCTTATAGCAGTTATTGCTGATGCTGTGATGTCCAGTTTTGCATGTCCTTGAAGGCAGCAGAGCCACCTTTGATATGTTTCCCAAGGGCATAGGAGAACAGTCTTCTTTGCCTACTCTGACTGTGATGGTCACAGCTGACATGGAGCTGCCCTCCTCATCCCGCACAAAGAAGCTTCCTGTGAAGTGAACAAAGAAATACGGCAAGGAACTCCAGCTTGGTACAGCACAAGCTGGAAAGAGCAGAGCAGCACTGCTCTGCTAACACTGTCTGACATCCCCATCACGTTAGCTCCTCTCAGTCACTCCCTATTAGCATGCATCTTACCGAATGTGTTAGGAAAGTCACTTTGCAATAGCATTACCACATATGAATACTAACCTGAAATGAGAGGAGCCTTACAAAGGAAACCGCTAATCTGATTGCAAAGGCCTAATGTGACAAAGCCCAAAAGGACAAGGAAGGGGTAGGCAGTAGTTTTCATGTACTTTTCCCATTTCCATCCTCCCCTCCCTCTCCAACTTTGCATTTTGTGCAGAAAGGAGAAAGAAAAAAAAGAGCAGATTTGGATTCAATTTCATATAAGCCACTGCTCTTCCTGTTTCGCTGGACACTGAGGTTCTTAGGTTGTAACTGTGATGGAAAAGCGATGAATATACCAAATTACAAAAATCTACCCTTTGTTGTTCATTTGCCAGAAGAAGCCTTGAGAGTCTGGCTTAAAATAATTCCAGTTGCACAGCCTATCTTCTGCTGTATTGCCCTTCGCCTACTACTCAAAGTTACCTCCTCCAAGAGGCTTATTTTCCATAAGGTTATGGGCCTAATCATGAAACAGTAATTCCTCAGGGGCCCAGATAACGCTGATTATCTTCTAATGAGGTAAAGTACCTATCATCTCTTGGTCACTGCTTTGAAATCATCTCTAGATCCTCAGTGGCTAAAAGTGATCACAATCTGTTGATGATAAAACCTGTTAATGGAGGTGGCAATTGCTGCCCCAAAGCAAAGTACTTAAAGGAAGAACCTAGAGAAAAATGTAGAACTTCAGAAGGAAGGGCTATGATTTTTATGGTTAATTTCTGCGGGTTCAACTGAGAGTAAATATGAGCCTAGTGACAATTTGTGAATACATCTCATCCATATATTTGTCAGAAAATTATATTGGGGTGAAACTTTTTTTTTGGCAGTATCATACCTGAAGTGACATAAGCATGAGAAAAGCAAGTGAAAATCAGAAATTAAAAAGTCAGTAAAAATGAAAATTTAATTTAACACAATTCCATAATTTTTGTGTTGGGTTTTTTTCAATCTCGTTGAAAAATCTGAACACCAGGATGTTGACATTGTGGATGTTATACAAAAGCAGGCAGAGAGCTGAAGTCTAAATAACTATCATCTCTTTAGTACAAATATTTATTTCAAGAGTTATATTACAAATTTTATTCAATGTAATTGTTCAGTTAGTATGGTCTGAGTAGACCTAAAAAAGAAATCTGCTATTTTAAACCTCAGCAAAACACTGAAAAGCAGCACTTTTTCCCAGTCCAGAGCACGGATGTTTGCTGTCCCATTTTTATTCTGTTCCTCTTCTTGGAGGAGGTGGCTCAGCCTGTCCTTCCTGTCTGGTGTAAAGGTGCCTCTACAGACACTTGGGAGCAACAGACCCCTGTAAGGGTTTACACCAGCTGAGCAGGGGCAAGAAGGATCCTTGGAAAGCAAGAAGGGAGATCTCTTCTCTCTGCACAGCCTGGGTGCCAAATTCCCTGCACCCCTCTCTTGCAGGAGCACAGCTCTGTGTATTGATCAGCACAATACAGCTGTCCACCCACGTAGTTATTAATGGATAATAAACAGCTCAGGCACCCGCAAACAGCATTTTTCTTAGTAAGCACCAGCCTGGAATCAATTAAATAACAAGAAGAGCTCTAAGAAGTGCTATCAATTGCAAAACACTCTCAGGATGTTTCACTGAAAACTCCCACACAAAGCAATTAGATGTCAGATGCTGCTGTGTCTTAATCAGGAGTTTTCAGCGGGGTCAGTGGCTCCCGTGGGCACTGTCTGGTGCAGAGCAGCAGTCCTGTGCAGCCCCATCGGCTCTCCAGGTCCCTTCTTGTTTAGCAATGTGGGTTGGCTACTGTGTGGTCCTCCAAAGCAAGAGAAAGAGCTGCAACAGCCTAAAAGGAGTATGGAGAACAAAACAGAGAAAGAAAAAAAAGAAAAAGAAAAAAAAAATCTACATCTGGTTTCCAGTAAGGAGCAAATCCTATTTACTGTCCAAGAAGTCCCAAAATGTGACTTCCAAGGGAGAATTGAGGAAACGTGTGGTATCCCATTTTCGCTGCTTCGGTTTGTATGTGAAAAGGGCAAGGGTACCAAAACACAGCAAATTCACCTGATTTTGAAGCTATACTTATATAACATTTAAATTCAGAAAAAAAAGTAAGACAAGGTTTCTACTCTTGGTTGTTTTTCATAGTAATAAACAGTCATTCTATGTAGTCCCCACCTATGTTCTGTAGTGTAAAGCAACTTCCATCCCAGCTTTATCACATCTCCCATACTGAGACAGCAATGGGCAAAGCAGAAAGGAAAGGTGATTGACTTCAGGTCACTAGTCCACAGCAAGGAGAAAAAGTGAGGAAGCATTGTCAGCAGAAGTCAGCAATACAAAACAGGTCTCATTTCCCCTGTGCCCACACTTCTGACATGAGAAACAAATAGTCCTGAGGCTTCAGCAAGAATTATAATACAAGGCAACAAAACAAACCCAACTTACCCATACTTTTTGCCATAAGGACAAAGAAGAAGCCTTACAAAAGGACAGAGAAAAATATTCTCCTTAAAGGAGCTATGAAGAACTGACATGGGAGCTGAGCAAGGACTTTCAGTACGCAACTACTGAGTGCAGCCTCCCTGTGCAGTAATAGGACCACAGGCAGAGGACTAAATAGACGACTGGTAATACATCTGCAGTGTGCAAATACATGCAGCAGCCTTGCTGCCTCTACCTGCTGAGTGATGACCAGGGAGGCTCTGAATTCATCCCCAAGCTCAGTCGGGATTCAAAAACTTATGAAGGAACATTCCTTTGCTTGTCTGGCCTGAGGCAATAGGCATTCTATGAGCAAACCTGCCAGCTGGGCTCTGCTTTGCAACTCACCTTTCACAGTCCTTCCCCATGGTCATAGCACTTGGGCAGAGCATGCCATGGGCTCCCATGCCCCTGGAGTGACACAGGATGGTGTCTCCCAGCCATGTTCCACATTGACAGTGAGACTGGGCTGTCAGCAGTGTCACCTCATACTTCCTGGCTGAACTTTTTCCTACTTTTCAAGAACTACTTAAATTATTCTGGAGCAAAAGAATGACTCCTTACCCACTGAATACCTGGGTTAGGATATTCAGCTGGGGCAGCAGATACCTGTAGATGCCTAGATATTAGTACCAGCAATGAATTTTCCCCTTTTTTGTCAGTGCTTCAACCACAAGGTTAGGTGGTCATTCAGTTCAGCCCAACAAGCAGAAGCTTATCCATAAGCTGGATCAGTTGTTCTTACAGTTCACATGGAAGATAGATATTTAAATCTTCTTGGACTTGACAGACAGGGATGTGAACCAAAGTTTTTTAGAGTTAAGCAAGCATTCCTGGGCCACAGAAGTATTCTTTCAAGCCTGAGAAACAGGCAGCAACCTGGGGCAAAGTTTCACCTAGGAATATAAAGTAGAAGAAAGTGTTCAATTTTATTAATACCTCTTTTTTTTTTTTTTTTTTTTTCCTCACTGCCTCCAGTTAACAAAAAAGAAAAAAAACCCAGCGCCTTCCCAGCCAGCCAGCTTTTAGGCCTCCCCCTTCAAGGCACACACCTCCTTACAAAGGGAGCATTCAGGGTCCTGCCATTGAATGAAAGCATACCAAAAGGGCATTACAGAGCCCAATTCCTCTATGTCTCTCAGATTATTAATGAGGCAGATGGATATTTTGAAGGGTTGCATCTGAAAAAGTCCCTGAAGATCCATTCCTATCCATGACATATATTGGGAGCACTCCAAACCCAAAAGAATAACTATAGCAGTAGCCTAGAAAAAAGTTACACTTTCTTTCAGTGCTTGGAGAAAGCAGTATATGTTCCTCATGACACATTAATCATTACAAATATATCTGTGGCTGAAGATGATTGTTGCCTGCTGTTTAATCAGAGGGAAATGCATCACAGCGATAAATCATTCCTGTGGAGGAGTTTCAAAGGCAGCTGTACCAGCTGGGGACCCCAGACTGTCACCCAAGATGCTCTGCCACCTGTCCAACGCTTCAGGCTCTTCAAATCAGGATCCAAAGGGATGTTTCATGTGCAGCTCTGTAACCTGATTTGCAAGTCAACCACAAACATAAAGTAGGCTAATAATTACAGAAGGAAACAGGACTGGTAGCTGAGATGATGAACAAAATCAGGTTTCACCACTCAGCACTATTTTCTTAATTAAAATAAAGTTCTTGATCTCACCAAACCCTCCTCAGCCTTGCCACCTTTCCTCTTTCCTCTCTTCCCATCCCTCAGCTTTCACCTTGAGGAAAGACCTGGTGGCAACCCTTTGCTCTGTGCTGAGGGGCACAGGCTTCTGCAGTCACCAAGATGCCAGTGATGATGCTCTCACTGTGCAAGAGGCTGCATTTGAACACAAACTTTCTTCCCTGTAGGCAGCAATCTTCCTTGACAACTAAGTTCCAGGGGTTATTGAGCCTCCTGTTCATCTTTAGGACTATCTGAAATGGAATGCCAAAGCAAAAGGAGGTGGATTCTGAATCTTTTTTTCCTTCTGAAATCACAGCATGCAAATTTTTGAAAATAATGAGATTAGGTGATTACTACAGTCTTCCAGTTGAGAGGTTTTTTAGATGGCACTATTTATCTTTAAAAATTTAAAAAACAAACAGTTCAAGCAGAGGCTCTCTGAAAGATAATCCATTTGTAAGCGTCTCCCTAAACAAGTGAATGTTCAAAATAAATGAATTTTTGACAGTTAGATTCAGCACAAAGTAGGAAAGCATGAAGCACGCCATTCCAGAATGCCCTTGCTTTTTAGGTGCACTACCTCTCCGTATTCCTGGGCACTTTCCTCATCTACGGCACATTTATTACAGGATGTTTTGAAAAAAAATCACATGCATTTATGGTAAAATACTTGTCTTTCATCTCTGGGGAAAGTTGCATGCATACATCTCTGCATACCCTTTGGAACTGCCCTATAAAATCTCAGTGGAAAGAGAGGGAAATTGCTGGGATAATCTTTTTTCTATGCAGAAACCATCACTGATACCAGTGAGATTCAGCGCTAGTGTTTTCTTGTGGCCATTTATAACCCTATTCAGCAGTGAGGTGCTCTGATACTAATGTGCCTATGGCAGCTGGCAGCTATTTATCTGCCTTTATCATGGCAATTTGCTGCTCTGTATTAAGCATAACTACTGAACATCCATATAAACAAGAACATACATTTTTTTCATCATCTCTTTAGAATTAAGACAGCAATTTAGATCTTCAAGAAAGCTAGCACATAAGCCCAGGGCCTGTGTGCCCTTTAGCACAGGGAAAAGCACCAGAGAGTGAGTTCAGACTCTTTTATCAAAATCCTGCCTTTTGAACTCAGATACAAGATACGGACTCTTCAACTGCTGGAACAACAAAATGTGTATTTGAGTCAAGCAAAGCAATTTGTCTCAAAAATTATAGCCAGGAAAGAAGTAAGTTGAAGTTTCAGAATGAATAATATAAATATTTACATGAAAATGTCAAAAGAAAGCAGTATTTTTGAAAAATCACTAAAGTGATATTTTAGTAAATGGAAAAATTAAGGGAAGGAATGGGAAAAAAAGCTTTGTTTCATTTAAATAGATTTTGACAGGATGTCTACTGACAAATCATTTTGTTTGACCTAATATTTTAAATTATTATCATTCACAATAATTTATGAGACAGGAAAAGTATTTGCAAAATTTTAGAAGAGATCAATATGATCACTTAGTCTGACCTTCAGCATATGGGATACCTTCAGACTATGGGATACCATCAAGTGATTTCTACAGCAAGTTCAGAAATTCCACTTGAATTAAAACTTATTTTATAGAAAAACTTTTAGCTGAATCTTGAGATAGTTTTGAAATAATCCTGGTTTAAAGAAAGCAGTTGCTGTCAGATAAAATCCATTTCTCTAAAAGGTGCTTCAGTGATTGATTATCCTTATCTTAAACATTTGCAATTGATTTCTGTTCTGAATGTGAGTAGCTTCAGCTCCCAGCCATGAGAGCCTTTTTGCAGTTTTTTAATGCTTTCACAAGGTTAAAATGTTGTCTCCTAGTAAATCTGCTCCTCTTATAGGCACTTATCTACTGTGAGCAGGCACCATTTACCTTTAAAGATAAACTAAAAAGACTGAATGTCATGATTTTTTGTAGTAAAGAAGATTTTCCAAGACTCCAATATTTCTTGTAGATCTTTTCTAGACATTTTAGTTTGCCAATATTCTTTTTAAAATATGAAATATAGCTGACTGTGAATACTGTTTTATTTGAAACACCTTTTCTCAATGAAAGCCAAACCTTTCCACAGAAACATATTGATTTACAGGAGATTCCTGAAGTGCCTCAGAGTTAGACCAACAATGAAAATATTTTCCAAGGATGTGTCTGACACATGTTCAAGTCATCCCAGTTCAAAGCAGGGATCCTGAATCTTTAACTCCCATAATCCAAGGGATTGACCTAATCACTAAGATAACAGTGCTCTTCCTTGATTGTCTCCAGTTGGAGTTACTGCAGTTCTTTTAACTCGCTGAAGCTCAGTGGACCCAAACTGAGAAAACAGTAGTTCATTATGTGTTGCAAAACATCTCTCCTGGCACCACTCCTGGCTTGAAAATCTCATGTTCAAACCCCTGCTCCAAATTCATCAAGGCAGACAGCCATAAAGCTTGATCCATGAGTCTGGTAGGAAGAAGCACCATCATCCTGGTTGTCCAAAAACACAGACATGCCCAGGCCCTGCTGCATCACTCCTGTGGGATGAGAGCTCTATAGTGGCAGGGAAAGGTGGCAATAGCAGCTTGGGATCATCAAGGAGGTTCAAATGCACCAGCTGCCAAGACATACCTAAGCTCCAAGGTACCCCACCCCATGGGGCACTCAATCCAGCCGCTTATATTTAATTCAGTGATGGCCCAGGGAAGCAGTACCACTATTTGTCACAGTCTAGCTTGACTTCCTTGACAACAAACATGAAACTATTTCAGTGTGCAGGGCTAAAAACAATGGCTATGCCTTGCAACAGCCTTCAAAACAAAATTCCTGCTCTTCAGATAATCGGTTTAAATACAAAAAGCTTACTACATATGGTGGTAACAGCACCTCTGCTTCTGACTGATCTTTATTTACACAATCAAGGACTTCATAGACTCATGCCTTGCTACTACATTGTCCTTAGAGCTCATGTTGTAATGATTATCCTCTCTGATCCTTCAGTCCTTTATCTCAATCAATGTTTCTAAAATAAAGCCTTCATCTTATATAAATATGACCCACAATTTTCATTCCTAGATGAATAACCTTGCATTTAGCTGTATTAAAAAAAGATGTTTGTTGTTCATCTGAGCCCCCTATGCTGTCATCAACATACAGCTTTGGAAAGTTTCCATACGTATCCCTCCAGCTGGAGACAAGATTTCAACAGCAGATGTGACTGAGGGAACAGAGCAAAGGAAAAGGGATCAGGACAAAGAGGATGAAAACAGAAAAAACAAGGATATTTGCCCTTACTTACATATAGAAAGGCAACTCCAAAAACTGGAGCGGAAAGATTTCTAGTTCTTAATCATCTATCAGCTATTTTTCCTATGCAGGAAAACCAGGCTTCTGAGAAATGTGGAGCATCCCACACCTTCTAGAGTCCTCTCTCACTTTGCAGACTGGCATGAATGCCATTCATCCCTCCTGCTGTTTCAGTCCCTCATACACACAGTTTTGAAAGCTCATCATACACTTCTCCCTGTCTTTGTCAGGAAAAATAAAAAGCAGTCCAGACAGGAGATTTTATACATCTGTGTCAGGCTCCTTCTGTTTTCCCAAAATACAGATATAATTATTGGATCTCAGGCAAAGCTAAAGAGAGGGAAAGAATGTTTGCCTAAAGGCACCCAGCTTCACAACTTAACTAGGTACTGCTCAGCTGAATTGTTGCTTGTCCAAGCAACATGGGAGCCAGGCTTGATTTTCTGAAGCACAGGGTGGCATTTAATGTTTGGTGTGGGGTCTTTTAATGACTATCTGACTTGTTCTGTGAATTTTAGTACTTGTTCCAGCCTCCCAATAGAGAGCAGCTTTCCCAGAAGAATGGTAGGAACTGGTGTAGTGACTGTGACCCTGGCAGCAAGGGTGCACAAAGGAGTCTTTTCTGTTTGGCCTGTACCTTACAAAGCTCTGTTCCCAAGTGCATCTATATAAAGTGTATCTTTTCAAAGATGTGCACGAGCGCTCTTGCAGGACAATGACTTATACACGTGAGTGTGTCTGTGGAGTCTGTCTTTTCAATATACTCACGTATAGTAGCTTATTTATAATTCATCAGCTTGAATGGACTCCTCAGTGTTTGTTTTTCCTATTTATCTCTGGAGGAACACAAAGGATTTATTCACTCTGTTTCGTCTATTCCCAAGACAACTAACTCCATCTTCTGAGGAGAGAGATCCCTGAAGCCTTCAGTGTGCTGTTGAAGCTCCCAAATTATTCCTCCATTTCAGAAGACAATAACTTTCTATCTTTTTTGATTTGTAGACACCCAAGAAAATGCAGCCTCCTACAAAGCTCATTTTTGCCAACCAGCAATAAGCTTTCCTTTTTCCTCAGATTTTTATTCATCTCCCCAAAACAAATGGATTTCCAGGGCCCACACCTCACAGCCTGAAGGAGCAGGATATATTCCTGCATGGAAGGTCATAATGTGGGTAAACAAGAGAATGTGTTCAATATATACAGGTCTTGTGGCTATAGGTTAATCCAAGCTCTCCCAGTCTTTACTGGTAAAACCATTCTACTTCTCTTTAAATACATTCCTAGTTTGTTAGAAGGTCCAAATTTCAATGTGACGATCTTTGGGAATTTTTTTTAAAACTCCAGAGTTAAAAAATTTCTATCCAATACTGCCCAACACTCTCTTTTTAACTATAAGGAAAGCCCAGTCTGTTGTGGTTTTTTTAACTTTTTAAATACAAGTCAGTATAATTCCCAAGGAAGAGACTTATGAAAGGAGTGTTTGAGGGAGAGAGCTAATATACCTATAAAATATATTTCAACAGAAAGATTCTCATTAGCTGTAATTGTGTGTTCTAAAAGGTGTAGTATGTTCTTGGTCTCATAAACCACTGCAGGTGCAAAAAGAAAACACAGCTCTGTTCCTTCCCTGAGGTGGTGGTCAAAGAGAGGCCCTTTGGTACAATGTCTGTCAAAGACACCTACACAGCTCGTGTCAAGCAAGAGTAGCTCTCTATCACCCATTTCCTAAACCTGCATCTGAGCCTCCAGCCCAGGAGTGAGGTGACACGGGCTGCAGCTGCTATCACACAGCTACACAGGCACAACATCATTTCTCACTAGGAAAACAATTAGTGTCACAGCAGATTAACATAAATCCCTTTTCTTTTCCAGAATGGGGAATTTCTTGATTACCATAAGCTGCAACCTCATTAAAATATCACAAAGAAAAGCATATTTCTGACATTTCCAGTGCTTTAGGTTTTTTAATTCACTCAACCTAACCAGGAGAAGTTATCAAGAGTCTGGGAGGACAACTTCTGTTAACCAGAAGCAGCCTTCAAGGGCAAACAGCTCTGATCCAGGCTCTTAAGGAAGAGGGAGAAACAATCCCCAAATGAAGTAAATCTTCAAAGGGTAGCATGAAATCTATTCTGGGCAAAAGCAAAGTGTCTTCCCCCCTTAAGTTTAACATCGTTTTTCTCCCTCAAATTTCAGCTTCTAAACCAGATAAGAACATAAACTGAGATTTTTTTTTTCTTTTTTTCTTTTTTTTACTGAGGTGCTGCTTTTGGACTCCGTTGGACAACACTTTACAAACCAACCCCAAAAACTGATATTGATGATGCTGCAGAAAATGAGCAGTGTATGAATCAGGGTAAGTACAAAATATGAGTAAAATCCCAGCAACCCTCTGAAAGGTGAGTTGGCACCAAAACGGTGGAAGAAGTCACACAGAGCTACTAGCTTGCCAGTTTGTCTGTGGAAACCGGCACTGCAAGTAAACTCCTGAAGTAAACTCCTGTTTACTTCAACCATCTTGTTTCAAGCTTGCACAGAAAGCAGCTGGTAGCTTAGGGAGAAATGTGATGGATTTTTAGCAGGAGTATAAGTACAGGTCTCCTTCCATTTAAAGCAACTCTTGGCTGCTGTTTCTAAGCATTATATAAATTGTTGGGCAGACTGACCTAAAGAGGAGGGTGCAATCCATCCTGGACGTAGTTAATTTCCTCCAGCAATGCTCTCCTGATGACTAGAATATGTGGGACTAGATTAATATCAAACAGGAATTGCATTATGAGAAAATACCTGAAGCTTTACCACTTGTTTTCCTTCTGCACTGGATTAAAGGCCAGATTCAGAAAAATCAGATTGTGCTCGAAGATCAGCACAGGATGGAAAGTGCCCAAGTTCAGGTCCCTGCTGCTCTGGAATTTGCTTTGTCCCAAGCACGAACCCCACATCTCCCATCAAACTACAATGCCAGTCTCCATGGGGTTATCCATTTGGCAGTGCTGCACATTCCTTGCACATGCAACAAATAAGTTTTGAGTAAAAAAAGGACATGAACCAGACAGGTTCTGTCACTCTCACATGTTGACATTAGCTGCAAATCAAGAGAGTTCAAGTAACCCACCCCAAGCAACTGTAAGGGATAAAAAGAATTTTTGTTGGAAACTGCAATGCAATAACTAAATAAGTAAACAGTATTTCATAATATCCTGTCACACAGAGATAGAAAGGGTATGCAGCCAACAATTACACTGGAAAGTGCATATGATATGAAGGACTATACAAAGTTAACGTAAAAATTATTTCTAAAGAAATTAACTTAGTAAGGCAGAAATCTTACCCAAGTTATCTAAATTAACACACTAAAATCACAGATGTATTTTTAAAGTATCAATATATGAGGATCTCTACATAAGCACAGGCTTAATAAAAGTAGAGCGCCTTCTCTATGATGGTCTTTTATTTTAATTATTTGCATAAAGTTATCTCAGTATATACTTTATATAAAGTAGTCAAATATTACAATTCTGCTTTGTCTTAGTCAAAGTTATAAAATAGGTTTATCAGTTGCTTTGTGATCAGACCAAGCTCTTTTCACCTGTGTTTCTGTAGTTTCTCAGTTACCTAACTTCCTAATATACTAATTTAAAATAACCTTGCACAAGCTCCCTCTATTGTTACTCATTTATGCAAAATTACTATCTGCATTTTTATCTTGTTTCAACCCTAATGTTTTCTATTTACTACACAATCTTATGAAAAATCTTACACTTAGACTTACAAAAAGACTTCAGATTGAATGATAGTTCTACTAAAGCACATGTGACAAGAAGTCCATTCAGTCTGGTGTGTGATCTTGGCAAATTTGCAGTATCCTAAAACAAACAAACAAAAAAAATCTCTGTTAGGGAAGGAATATCTTGAATTAACATCCTTTCCTAAAAATTTGCAAATTATTAAAATAAAATTATCTATTCCACTCTAATGAGGCTTTGAATTTTAAAGTAAAATAAAAATAAAAACACAGAAAGAGATAGCATAAACTTATAAAATCAAATTGCTAACATAATGAGCGCTTCTAATCCAGCAGCTAGAAGATTTCACTTTGAATTAGTTAGCACAAAGGATCCAAGACATGTCCCTTCTAGGATCCCTCAGGGCTTTTACTGTCCTAAGTACACAATCCAAGAACAAAACTGGGCGCTTCCAATTCATCTCAAAATCATTTCAGGGACAACCTGTGATTTTGCTCTTCATGCAGAGCACATCGCTGCATTAATTGTGAATGGAAATTTATGCATATTCAAATCCCAAATAGCCAACAGGCTTTGGCTGGCTTTTCTTTGGTTGCTTCCATTAAGCAATTATGAAAATTTTAGAAGTCCAATTTTTGCATTAAAAGTCATCTTTTTATTGATTAATGAAGATAGTGATTCACCAAGGTACATGTGATCCGCCTCTGAAAAGACCATGTCCTTACATCATCATGGGCTAGATCCCCAGTTAATTCAGTGCAAGTGTCCAACTGCCAGTTTCCTCCAGTATACAGAACAAGGACTCATTTCCCTGAAAAAAGGGGTTATTCGTCTCTGTTTTACAGTCAACTTGCACTTAGATCTATATTATGTAGATGCAATTACTGCCATGTCTAAACAGGGTCCTCCATGCATCCCTTTTGAACTACTGTAAACAAATGATGCTTCAAAACAAAAACATTAGGACCAAAAAGATAGTTCTGACTGGCATGGGAACATGAGACTATCAATCACATGGTTGTGAGTCATGTCCCACATTGAGCACCAAAAAGAATTTTTAGTGTTAACCTCGATTGTCCGTTCAACCCCACACAGCTGCTCACTCACTCCCCCCGTGGGATGAAGGAGAAAATTAAAAGGGTAAAAGTGAGAAAACTCACAGGCTGAGGTAAAGAGCCTAATAAGTAAAGCAAAAGTTGTACACAGAAGCAGAAAAAAGAATGAATTAATTCACTACTTGCCATCAGCAGGAAGATGTTTAGTCATTGCCAAGAAAGCAGGGCTTCATCACACATAAGCTATTTGGGAAGACTGATACCATCACTCCAAATGTCTCCCCCTACCTCCTTCTTCCCCCAGCTTTTTATTGCTGAGCAAACATCACACGGTATGGAATATCCCTTTAGTCACTTTGGGTTAGCTTTCTCAGCTGTTTCCCCTCCCAATTTCTTGTGCACCCCAGCCTGGTCCCTGGCAGAGCAGCATGACAAGTAGAAAAGGCATTGATGCTATCCCTATGTTCTCAACACTTTTTCATTGCAAATCCAAAACATAGCTACTATGAAGAAAAGTAACTATCTCAATATCTTTCCAAGTGGACTAGCTTAATTGGAACATAGAGGAAGAGAAACTTAGATTCAAAGGGTAAATTTTATGTTCTGAATCGCAGGCATGGTGCCTGATTCTGCCTTGCCTTGCATCTTCTCTGTACACCTAAGGAAGGGAGATTAAGAAGTTGTTATTATAAACATGGACGATTTTCCATTGAAAACACATGTATGTCTTAGGAAAGCATTGTGAGCAGATGGCTTTCTGAAGACAAGCAGCATGCAAGTGTGAGCTGCTCAAACAGCCCTCCGCAATCCCTTCATTTCAGCTGCAGCCAAAGACTGCTGGGGAGGGGGTGGAGTCTGGCTGTTTACAGGTCAATTTATCTACTCTGTCAACAACGAGGCTGATGTAATTGCTAATTCCTATGTAGATCTTAATGAGAAAGATTGAAACCACCACCTTCCTACTTTTTTTTGCTGATCATATTAAGGAGAATCGGAATATTGTGGTTTACATATGGAAAATCACTAATTAAATGCAGCTACCTCCCTCTATGTATGCCTGAAGTCTTCTAATTCTTTTACAAGGTGTCACACAAATATTAGCCTTAGACAAGAAAGGAGAGCAAAATAAAGTTTAGCAAATGCACTTACACTTAGGAGTGTGCTGGTTTTGGCTGGGATAGAGTTAACTTTCTTCATGGTAGCTGATATGGGGCCATAGTTTGGATTTGTGCTGAAAACAGTGTTGATGATAATGTTTTTGTTACTGCTGAGCCGTGCTTATGCAGAGCCAAGAACTTTTTTTCTTCTCACTTCACCCCACCAGCCGGAGGGATGTGGTGTACCAGAAGTCAAGAGCAGACACAGCCAGGACAGCTGACCCCAATTGAAGAAAGGGAAATCCTGTACCATAGGATGTCATGCTCATCTTATAAAGCTGGGGGAAGGAGGAGGAAGGAAGGAGGGTGGGAATTTGGAGTGATGGTGTTTGTCTTCCCCAGTAACCCCTATACACCATGGAGTCCTGCTGTCCTGGAGATGGCTAAATACCTGCCTGTGACGGGAAGTAGTGAATGTTTTCTTTGTTTTGCTTTGCCTGTGTGCATGGCTTTTGCTTTACCTGTTAAACTGCCTTTATCTCAACCTATGAGTTTTCTCAGTTTTACTCTTCCTATTGTCTCCCTCATCATGCCAAGGGGGATGGGCAGTAAGTGGGCAGTTGTGTGCAGCTAATTTCCAGCTGGGGTTAAACCATGACGAGTCTCGAAGAACTAGTCGTAGTTTACTACAGAATCCAAATAAATCTAATGAAATTCAAGATGATTTTACAAAACAATCAGCATGCTGTTACTCTGAGGATAGTCTCAAAGTATGGGGCTAAAGGAGAAGACACTCAAAAAGCAAATAAAACTTCTCTTTTAAATTGAGTGCACTACATGTCATGAATCTAGTGGGAGTATTAGGAAAGATGGGAAACAGATTTTTCCTGATAAACAACCCTGGTCCTCAAGCAACTGAGATAATTACAGCTACACTTGTCTTGGGGATGGCATGTGCCACAGGGGAAAAGAAAGATGCAAAAGTCCCAGCTCATTCCCACCTTTCTTCTACATTCTTGGAGATCATAAATTACAGGAACCTAATGGGAAAGGGTTTGCTAAGCCCTTCTTCACTTTCCTTCTCTCTTGGGGAATTTCCAAGTCCATATAATGCAATAACCACCTTCTCAATCCTCTGTCAAGGTTAATAAGTTACCTTAATACAGACATGCTAAATATATGAGGCTAACACTTGCCTAATTGTTCTTCCCTGTGTGGATATTAAATTCTGAAGGTGAGAAAGTAATGAGAGTTTTGTACATCTATAGTTACAGCGAAACAGAAAAACCTTTGCTTCATCTTTCCATACACTTGGGGGTATATAACAATATATATTGGGATATACGCATATATGTGTGTAGAGGATGATGCTTGTGTGAGTCCATGAGTGTGCATCTCTTTTTGTGGCTTACTTTTCCAACAGAGTACCCATTGGCATCTGATATTTTATGTATGGTTATTTTTTGTGTACTAAAACTTTCACTCATACCCAGTCCTTCAAAGTCCCTGCCTGGGTTTCTTTTTCCAGGCAAACAGTTGCTGCCCACAGGAATGCTGCAAGGGAAAGGGAGAGCTTGTTTCCAGTGTCAGTTTATCTGCAATAAAACCACTTTCACTGCCTCACCAGATAAATAAATCTGGAACTTGTAGCCACTCTACAGGTTATTCTGAAATAGGTCAGTGACACGTTGACAAATGAACTGTATTCATTCTTGCCCTACTGCTAGAGCTGGAGGGAGCTTCAGTTTCCTTGAGACAGGCAGGAAATAATAAGGTGGAATTATTTGAATTTTAGCAGGTAAAAACATTCAATGTGCTCAAAATTCATCATCAGCTTCACTTTGCATCACCTATGATTTATGCTGATTCTCTATGAATTTGAAGAAGAATTTTACCAATGAAAATAGAGATCAGGAGGTACCACTCATGCAGGATACAACAAGGACAACATTTGAGAAGCTTCTTAGGCTCCTTACAGACATTTGTCATCAGTCCTGCACTATAGCGGTTTCAGGAAGTAGATTTCCAGACACAGAGACAGACAGACAGATGTCTTTTAAGATGTTGTGACACATCCCTCAGTAACTCCATTAAGTGCACTTTTAGTGTAATGCTATGCCACAATGCCTTGTAAAACCTAACAACTGGTGAGTACAACAATTGTGCCAAGACTCATTAAGAAAATTTATTAAATCAGAAATTTGAAATCAAAGCAGAGATTAATTTAAACCAGAAAAGTTCTAAAAGAGTTAGACTGATGGAGACGATGGATAGTTATTTTTTGGTCTCTTTTTTATTTTACAGGTTTTTTTCTTTCTTTCTCCTTCTGTGCCTTTGTTAAAATCTAGTTCAAATCACAGGAAAATGTTTGACAACAGAATCCTTACAATATTCTCTTAAATTTCTTAGTAATTAAAATTCTTCACCATTTTTAGAGGAGGAAAATGTTTCAGGTGGGTGAGAAAAAAGAACTAACATATGTAACCACTAATTACTGATGCAGCAAATTAGAGATGGAAATATTCACAATTAATTTTTGTTTTTCTCCACAATATTGAAAATTTCAAAAGCAAACAAAACACAAACCCAGCAATAATTCCTAGCAAAGGAAAGTTTTCCAGCTCCCTGAGAAAAGCCATCTGGAGAGGCAAAAGTAACGTAATTTGAATATGTGTCCTGGTCTCTTTTCACTAAAGGAGTGATTACATAAAACAGCATCATCATTGGTTTAGTCACAGCATTTTTCACTCTAAGATTTCAGAACACTGCCAGTATTTATTTTTCCACCGGGCTCATCCTCAAACTCTTTCTGAATATGCATAAATAAATTCCTGACGTATATATTCACTTTTAATAGCAACAATTTAATTGCTCCAGTTATAAGAGTCTATAAATTAACATTAACAAAGAAGCTATGATTTCATTTTGATCATTCCTCAAACAAAACTACTCCAACAATTCAAGAGACCTGGCCCAAGCAAAGCTTTGTAGTATAGGAAAGAACAGAAAGAATTCATGGATCCATGTCAGGTCTTAAACACGAAAAGACAAACTTTAGACCTTCCTGGATGTACTTTGAGGTAGGTTAAAAGCAAGAAACTTCTCTGCACGCTACATAAGCACTTATATATCAGCAATGGGGCTTCACTCACAGGCAAAGCAGGGAAAAGCTGGTTACAGGCTAAAGGCTCTTCTCAACCTGCAGTACATGAGGGAACAGGACCAACACTGTTGTCCCAAAAAGTGAGATCTTTATGCGAAGACAATTTACGCACAGGGTTGAGATATTTGTTCATCCCACATCTGCGCAGAGGTGGGTGATAGGTGGTAATCTGACAGAGCTGACACACTGGTTACCATTGTATTGTATATTTATACAGTCCAGAGTGTTATTTCCATCTATTAGTAACATCTTCTAAACTACAACTGGTTAATTCTCTGGTCATTTCAAGTGAAAAGACACAGGACCTTCCAAATTCACTATGCATGTTCAGTGAATAGGGGGTCTTTAGCTTGGGAGAGGGTGTATTCAGCACTGGAGGCGTGGTTTTCGTATTATAATGAGACAGTTCACTCTTAGGACACCAATTAGAGGAATTTTGCCGATTTGTGACTCTTAAGGATGTTCATCTCGTTTTTTGTAAGTGTTCCTCTGCCCAAGGTCCTCCTGATGCTTCTTATCTAAGTATACCTCATCCTGTGATAAGTTATGATTTTCACACATTTAAATTGGGTACATGGGATGTTAGTGGTGTTAATAGTCAGCTACCTACCAGTTATGTTAATTACGTCCTCAGGCGGCTAGTCATCAGTTAGGCCTCACTAAAACAATAAGGCATCAACTAGGCATCAGTGCTATGGATTCTGCACCATTTCAGTTCATTGCTGGTGCCAGGAAGAGAATGAAGGTACTTAACAGTGCACTTTCCTTCCTAGCCCTTGCTCTGCTTGCAGCCTAGCCCTTGCTTCTCTCAACAATAGCTTTATCTGGAGGACAGAAGAAAAAAACACTTTCCCAAAGCTGAAGCAGCAGGAGAAGTATTCCCTCATCCTTTGAATAACTTGTGTTCTGCTGTTGTCTGCACCTGTGGTTTGCTCCGGTGGGAGCTGCCAAGGCTTCCAGCATGGTGAGCATCAAGAAGCAGCCATCACCCAATACCTAACCATCGGGGATAGCCCTTGCCTACAGCATTCTGGCTCTCTCATCTACTCATCTGGCTTGCAGATAAACAGCTGCATGAAGAAATTAGGACAAACATTTTCCCACTTTTTCCTGACATATTGGTAATTATAATTCCTTTTTAGTGCACAGTTACTAAGAAAAAAAAAGTGTCAAAGCAAAGCCACTAATCAATTAAAAATTCTTGAGCAAAAATAAGTGCCTGATTCTTCAGTAAGCAGTGCCTCACAGATACACCCATAAATAACCCCAGGGTACCACTGTGACAGTCTTGACGGGCCAGCAGCACAATATAGGTCATGCAACTTTCAGGAATGATTTATTTCTGTTTGGACAAGTGTGTACTCTATAGAAGAATGACCACCTTTAATGTCACAGTAGAAATTCTTCCAGGCTTAACAACACCCATGGCTTAAAATGTGGTTCACATTTTAAGGAATTGACTCTTGGGAATGTCCTTTGTAATGCTCAGGATACTAGATGGCTTCAAGTTCAGAAAAAAATCCAAATAACCTTTCTGCAGGACAGAATGCACCACTTTCCTAGAATACCCTTTATTAGTTATATCTGTTTGAAAAATACAACTTTCAAAGTGAGACATCTGTGTGACCTTCAGTCCATCTATTTGAAGTGTGCTGTTGAAGCATACAAGGCCTTTGCTTTTTCTTTAGTCTTTGCACCACTTGGAATTGATAATGACAAATGTATGCTGGCCAACACAACCCTGAAGGAACCTGGAGAAATGGGAATGTTTACCTCATCAGACAAGCTTCCTGTAAAAGCTTATTCTTCTTGCAATAAGGCACCTACCCTTGTTTGACCCTGCATTTGATGTCAAGATAATATGTTGCTATGGATGTCACAAGCTCAGCATAATTTTCCTTCACTAGAAGAATGCAGTCAAAGGAGGACATGGGATCAGAGAAGGCAAGATGCAATTTAATTGCAAATATCTATAAAATTAGTGAGAGGTAAATTAGTTTATGACTTATGGGGAAAAAAAGATTGCAATTTCTAGTTTGGCCCTTGATCCTATTGTCTGGCACAGACACATACTTTTGCACTCTAACACCAACCCTATTCGTGTATTTACATATCTTACATTTACATGCTCTAATATGCATAGTAAATTTAATCAATGGTAATATGTCTATTGAATTTCCTGTTCACTGAAAACTGTAAACGAACAACTACTACACTTTTCAGGTAATGGCAGATAAAATTTAAAGGAAAAATAAAGACTATTATAATTTTCATATTTTACTTCCCACACTAGGGCTAAAATCCTGCATTTTTTCCATTGCAAGTTGTTTTTCTTCCAGTTTATGTCTTATACCTTCAAAAGCCTGTTTAATGGAATGTTGTCCTGGTTTGAGCTGGGATAGAGTTAATTTTCTTTCTAGCAGCCAGTGGAATGTGTGATTGGGAGTTAGGATGAGAGCAGTGATGATAACACACGGATGTTTTTAGCTGTTGCCAAGCAGTCAAGGACTTTTCAGTTGCTCATACTGGCCTGCTAATGAGAGGGTGGGGGGCACCCAGGAGGCTGCGAGGGGATACAGCCAGGACAGGTCACCCAAACTGGCCAAAGTGGGTATAATACGCCAGTTACGTCATGATCAGCATATAGGGGTGCTGGGTGGGGGAGGAACAAGCAACTCCAGGAGATGCAGTTTTTGGGGATGATCTAGCTTCAGGACAGCTCTGAGCTGTATGGCCTGAGTTGTGCGGTTCAGTGGTAAACTGCATTGTGCATCACCAGTTTCGCATATTTTGCTATAAAAGTCCTATTCTGGTTATTTATCTTTCTGCTGTCCCAGTAATCTGTACTTATCCCAACCCACAAGGTTTNAATACGCCAGTTACGTCATGATCAGCATATAGGGGTGCTGGGTGGGGGAGGAACAAGCAACTCCAGGAGATGCAGTTTTTGGGGATGATCTAGCTTCAGGACAGCTCTGAGCTGTATGGCCTGAGTTGTGCGGTTCAGTGGTAAACTGCATTGTGCATCACCAGTTTCGCATATTTTGCTATAAAAGTCCTATTCTGGTTATTTATCTTTCTGCTGTCCCAGTAATCTGTACTTATCCCAACCCACAAGGTTTTCCTTTGGTTTTTCTTTTCCCCTTCCCCTTTTTCCCCACCCCCAGAGAGATCAGCTGCGTGGTGCTGAGGTCCCAGCTGGGGGCAAAACCATGACAAAAGTTTTGGTATGTTTCTTCACCAAATAAAAAAAAAATATTTTTTTTTTCAATATGAAAAGAATGTGGAAAACAAAGTTCTTGCAAATATCTTACACATGAGAGAAATAGTTTCAGCTGTGGCAATGTTAAAGACCACTTGCTTTTGAAAGACAATGACATTACCTTTCTCAATGCTTTCTAATACTTTCTAATTCTACTTTCTAATACTAAAAAATTATGTATGTCAGTGATCCATAACCCCAGGGTATTGACACCATATAACTTCATAGAATGAAGAGAACTAACTGGTTTGTTGTTGAACTCTGCTTCAGTCTCCAACTCAGGTGTAACTGAGTGCTGAGATTTTTACCCAGGGAGGGCAGGAGGTCAGTGTCATGCAAGTTCTCAAGCAATTCACTTCCTTTGAGCAAAATGAGAAAGGATGGCTCTCTAAAACTCTGCCTCTGACAGCACAAGGCCCAGAGACAGGACACTGTGCTCTTCTTTACAGAAGATGAAAAACAGTTATCTCAAATCCGAAGTACCAGTTTGGAAACCCTTCAGGCAGGAGACAGGAATTTTTTGTGAGCGAATTCAGTGTAAACAAAATTGATGCTTCTTTTCTGCCACCTCCCACTGTCATTACAGTTGATGACTAGAATACCCATCACAGATGCTGTATTGTTTGAAACTTTCAGAGCTAAAATGCTGCATGATGTACATATGTTTTTACATCACTGATACCATGTACATCACTCTTAATGATGCAGCATGGGGCATTTGTCCACATGCCCACATGTCAGGAAGCCCACAGGTGTATGTGCCCATTGTCATCCTTTACGTAAAGTGAGTGTAAAATGTTAGCAAATGGTAAAGTGGTGACTACAAATGACTGCAAATAGCCATAGATAAGACCAAAATTTATGCATTAGAAGGCTTCAACAGGAATCGTGTTAAAGGTGTGATTCTAAAAGAAAATACAGCATACTTTCAAGGCAGTTAATTCCCAAATGGACCTAATTTGACCTTAACGAATCTGTGATTCTATAATTCTATCTTAAGATGCTAACTGTGATGAAGCTCAGTGTTGCCCAAATAATGTCTCACCTTCTGAACCATTCTCTTATACTCTTCCATAGTCTTTAGGCAAACTGTCAAAGCTCCTTGTGTGGATTGTCATCAGATTACCGTTACATAAAGGGATCCTCCAAAGGATAAAATAGTCACAGAAGAACTCAAGACTGCACTAAAGTTTTGTTTTACCTCCTAAGACTGCTTCTTTCATCATTTTCTTTCTCAGGAAATATAATTGGCTCTTTTTCTTCACAAAAAGAAATATTTTCTTTGCCTCATGTCTCTCTGTCCCTCTTTCCTGCCTGCCTGCATTCACTTCTTCAAATCATAGTCCACCTTCAATATTGATTAAGACAAGAGGATTTTGGCTGCAACTGACGCGGAGAAGGCTGAGGTACTGAGTTCTTTGCTTCAGTCTGCTCTGGCAGCCAGGATTCTCATAATTCTCAGGTCCCAGAACCTTGCATCCCTGGACCTCTAGGTGGGTACTGGGGGAGTAAATCCCCAGCCACTGTAACGGCAGAGAAAGTCTGAGACCACC